>APFE030571614.1:79559-110115 GCA_000404065.3 Pinus taeda
GCCCTTGGGGACCAGATGCGGTGCTGCTGGAGTGAATGTGCTTCGGGGCTGCAGTTCGGCTTTGGTGTGAATTGAATGTGCAATAACTATGATTTGAGAGCTTCAAGTAGTTTTGCTCTCCTTTTGTGAATCTGCTGGAAGATATTCAATTTTCTCTTGCTTTGGGCCGCTGCTCAAGATATTCTCTGATACACTTTGCCGCTACATTGATGGTTTCTGCTGTCAACTGATACTCTTTGACACGCTTGATGCCTGCTGATTTGATCTGATACACTTTAAACTCTGTGACTGATCTACTGCTGTCTTCAAACCGGATCCTTTGGCACGATTGGGCGATTTTCGGGCTCTTTCGGCGCGCAGTGGGCTCGGCAACAGAAGATTCCCTGAAGATTCCTCGAAATGGCCTATTTCCCGTAGCGATGCACGAATAGCACTTCGTGCTATTCGTGCATCGGAAACTGCCTCCGTTTCTTGATCTGGAGCTCTGAAGTGCGATTTTTCTCCCTGCACGAAGCTTTTTCGGCTTTTCTAGCTGCTGACGTAAGCATTGCGTCGACTGTACGGTGGATGACGTCAGCTGTGGGTCCCTGGTACAACACAACGTGGTGAGATACTGGATGGACTGTGGTGAAGAGACTCCGATGCGATATCGCGATATCGCGTCGGCGGGGAAAGAGGGGGATCATTGGGTTGGGCACTTGGCACTTGCGATTGCCGATATGCAATATCGCGATATCGCATCGGCGAAGACGAAGAGGTGAATGGATTGGACACTCGGCGTTTGCGATCGTCGATCGCCGATTTCACGATATCGCATCGGCGGGGGACGGATGGTCAATGTTTTGCATAAATGTGAGAGGGCGAGGTTGCGACGCGAAAACGGCTTTGAGGAGAAAAGGTAAGTAAGTGGGTGTGAAGGGATTTTGAGGTTTCGAAAGGGGTCCGACTGCTTCGGGGGAATTTTATATTTTTGAAGGAGTCCAAAGTATTTGGAAAGTGTTTTTGGAGGTCGGGGTTCTTGCTTAGTTTCTGATAAACTGAACAATTCCCGGGAGTTTCTATGGTTATTTTTCAACCAGGGGAGGGATATTACATAGGGGAATTTTACTTAATATTAATAAGGGAACGGGAAGAATAGGGAGCTAAATAATAATGTTAGTGGTTAATATGGAGATGGCAAGAAAGCGCCAATGTTCGGGAGAACTTAGGCTGTTACAGGGGGTAGGACCATACTTCGGGAGAAGATATGGAACAACTTTGAGTAAAGCAGATCTTTACTCAAGCCAGTGTTTATGGAGATGATGAACTTAAGAGGTGTCAAGCAGATCTTGACCTCTTTTGGGGATGTTAGTTAATGATTGGGGAAAACAGAGAAGGGGAGTTAGTTATACCTCATTTGAGCCTTTTTTGCTTACAAATCATTGCTGATTATGTTCTGCATGATATGATACCTGAAAACTTGGAACTGGGCAGCAATTCAACAGCCTCAGAACTACCTACCCAGCCTACTTGCCTAGCTTTTTTTCTTCTTTTGTTTGGGGGTGCAATTAGACTTGCAAACCCATCATACATTTTTCTTTTGATGCTTTCCTATCTACATACTACCCTTATTTCTTTTAGAGCCCAGATTAAGCTGTTGGGCTCTTCTGCTTCTCTACCTATCTAAGAATCTGCAAAGATTAAACTGTTTGGACAGATTTACAATCCCTATATTCTAAAACATGAAATTTAAACCTAGGGAGACCAAGATTAAACTGTTTGGACCTCCCTTTAACTAGAAGTAACGATACCGAGATAACTTTACAAAATTTGAAGGCAATTGAATGAACTTGAAGTAGCCTTCTTCATTTGGAGACTGTTTGAGCAAATATGGAGCATTGCAGTAAGCACAGTACGACATATTTGGCCTGTGAAATGCCAATCATGAAAAATGCATACCTGCTGCAGCAGGAGCTAACAGGAGGAATTTTTATACCATAGATATTGCCCTTTTGTTTTTCTTCAAGAATAAAATGACTCAATCCTTCCATTACCAGCAGAAAAAGGATAGGTGACAGCGGGAAACCCTGTCTAAGACCTCTAGAACAAGAGATGTTACTAGATTAAGAGTCATTGATTAATATTGAAAAAGTGTTGAAGTCACACATCCCATTATCCAGTTGACCACCTCCAATCCTAGTCCTATCTGAAGAAGGACGACTATGAGATAATTCTAATTGACTTTATATGATAATATTAAGAGATCTTTAAGTGTCGAAAGAAGTGGGAAACTATGCTTTAAGGGTCCAAGAAGAAGTACATGCATCAAAAGTCGGGGAGTAGCTCAAACCACCCAGTATTCGCTCCTAGGAGCGGGCCCTTGATGGCTTGAGATTTTTTGTTGAGTTTATTCTTCCTAATAGTTACATTTTGAAATGAAAAGGAGGGATCTGGTGATAATCGCTCATCAGAGGAAATCTCAGGAAATGTAGGAATCACAGTTATCATAAAGGCATCTCTATAAGAAGATCGGTTGTCAGGACCAGAAAGTTCATGTAAATCCACAAAAGTGAGGGCAGAGGAAACTCAACTAGTAGTGTCAAGTGAGGCTTTAAAAATGGAAGACATAGATTTACCATTATGCTACAGGATAGGGTTATGACACAGAGAAGAGGCTGAAAAATTAGGACAGTCTGTCTCAGGGGAATATTTTGGATTGACATGCAAATCAGAAATAGAAATCTTGGAATCTAAATTTAGTAAAGAAGGAAAACTAGAGGAATAATTTACAACATTCATCTCTAAACCATAAATTAATAAAATATCTTCTACCGAAATCTCTTCAATGTAAATATCTGAGTCATTTATGGCCTTACCGGTTATTATATCACTGCCAATAGGAGGGGCAAGAAGAGGGTTGATGACCTGGTCATAGATGGATTGGTCTGCTTACTTGTAGTGTCCCCTCTAGACGCAGTCTCGACAGAAAACCAAAACTCTTTCATTAGCCCATGTTCTGAAGTTGGATGTTGTATCCTAGCTCCATTTTTTATTCCAAGAGTAGTAGAAGACTATGGAGAAATTGTACTGAGATGTTTATGAGTAAGCTCCCAAGAAGTATTAATCGGTCTCCTATAATTTCAATTGCCCAGGTGCGAAGGAGGTTTGTCCTTCCCAAAGTTCCTAAAACCCGCTCTGACCTGCAATGGTGTTGTACATGAGTTGATTAAATGCCCAACTCCCCTACAGTTTATACACCTGAAGGGTATCTTCCAATAATCTAGGGGTTGAAGAATAATTTTATCTCCCCAAATAATTTTTAGAGTTTTTGGTAAGCCCTCAATGGTATCCATCTCAACCAGAATTTGTGTTGACCTCTTATCTAGTGGCTTCATCGAAGAAAAGGAGCCTACCCAGCGATTGAGAAACTTTCTTTAGGATGTCCTTTGACTAGAGTTTGATAGGAAACCCTGAAAGTAGTACCCACATGTGCTTGAAATGTTGCGGATCAGTCATGGGGCAGAAAGATGGTTAACTAATATTGCTTATATTAACATATATACACTTTAATATATATGTTTATTATATATGTGTGTGTGTGTGTGTGTGTGTGTTTTATTAATCTATGTACTTTTTATAATTCTAATAAGTCATCTTAAATTGAAAAAATGGAGAAAAAACTACAATTCATGAAAGTGGAAAAATTCAAAAAAAGAAAAAGAAAAAAAATAAATCAAAAAGTTAAATAAAAATGGAAATAGAACAAAAAATTAATAACTAATACAAAATGTAAGTTACTAAACGCCCATAATAAGACCTCAACCAATCACCTTATGAATAAATAAATTTAAATAATAATAAAAATTAACAAAAATTGAATGCATAATGTTAAACTATGGATAAGCGATAAGATTTTTTGGTCAAAGACATACTAATATGCAGTCAAAAGGAAAAATTGAACATGTAATATTATTCCTACGACATGTATAATAATAATGTGAATATAGTAGAATCTAATCTCAAGACATGTCTTTATGAATGTTTATCTCAATACATATTTTTGAATGTGTAGTGAGACAAATAGATATTTTTATGGTTGTTTTAGTTGGTAAATATTAAGCACTATATAAAGAATGTTTATCTCAATACATGTCTTTTGAATAAGTATTGAAACAAATAGATAGTTTTATGGTTGTTTTTATTAGTAAATATTAAGCACTATATAAAATTAACTAGTTTAATTAATTTTGCTATTTCCCTAAGAAGTATACATATTGAAGATATCACGTGTTGTATCGAATCTGGCATTAATGACCTGCCTGACAACACTAAGGGGGTCATTAGGCGAGATTGTGTTGTTATTTTTAGACGGGCTAAGCCTCTTAAGAGTAGCATTAGTAAGCAAAATTTCCTATCCCTAAAAGCTCTTAAGAATAATCTTGACATTGTTATCCTCAAAGTAGATAACGGGGAGTCGTTGTTGTTTTAAATAAAGAGGATTATGTGAATAAGAAGCTTGACCATCTTAATAATAGTGTGATTTATAAGAAGCTTAACAAGAATCCTCTTAAGAAGATCTCAAAGGAAGTTTCTAACGCCATCAAATCAGATAATTCTTTCAAACGGTTAAGTAAAAATCTTGTGGAAAGTAACCCCTTCATCCATAGAATCTATGGCCTCCCTAAGATTCATAAAGAGGGTGACCCTTTGAGAGCCATTATTAATACCATTGGTGGACCGTCATATCTTTTGGCAAAGCTCTTAGCCCAAAAGCTTAAGCCTTTAGTGGGCCTCACAATCTCTTTTGTTAAAGATTCCTATTCATTTGTCAATGAAATTAGAGGTATTAAATTGGATCATTCCGACATCTTAGTTAGCTTTGATGTGGTTTCTCTATTTACTAGGATTTCCATTAATGAAGTTGTGAATATTATTAGTCACAAATGTTACAGATTCCAACACCACTACCAAGTTAGTGGAGTTATGCTTGAACTCCACTTCCTTTAGTTTTCAAGGTGAATTCTATGAGCAGACTTGTGGAGTTGCCTTGGGCTCCCCTCTCACCCTGGTTGTAGTTGCTAACCTTTGCATGGAAGACTTTGAGACCAAGGCCCTAGCCTCTGCTCCTTTCCATCTGAAGCTTTGGAAATGTTTTATGGATGACACTTGTGTTATATGGCCCCATGGACATGATAAATTAGATTTATTTTTGCAACATCTAAATAGCTAATATGACTTTATCAAGTTTACTGTGGAGGTCAAGTGTAATGGTAACTTTCCTTTTCTTGATGTCCTTCTTTCCAAAAATGACCATGGCTCCATTTTGCACCAAGTGTTCTGTAAAACACTCACATGGAGCAATACCTCCACACTGAGTCCCATCATCATCCTGTGAAAAAATTAGGTGTGTTAAGAACCTTGGCCACCCATGCTCTTAGATCTTTGATGTTAGTCACCTTAATGAGAGAGCCCACCTATTGGATGTTTTCGAGAGAAATGGTTATAAGAAATTCCAAGGCATTAAGGCTTTCGATAAAGCTAGCCTAGGTCCTAGAGAAAAAAGGGACCTTGGGGATCCTTTCCATAAGGTTCAAATTCCTTATATTCAAGGAACTACTGATAGGATTTCTCATATTCTAACAAAGAATCAAGCATTCGACACTTTCAAACCAATAAACACCATTCATGGCATGCTAAAGTATGTTAAAGATCTAGTTGACCATTCTAACATGAAAGGGGCCTACTTAATCCCTTGCTCTTGTAGTGCTCCCTATGTTGGTGAAATTGGTCGTTCAATCAAGCAGAGGATCCAAGAACATATGGTTGATATTAGACATTGTCGGTCTCGTTCCTAGGCTCTTACTGAGCATGCTATGAAAACTAAGCACCATATTTGCATTGCAGACTTTAGATTCCTAGCCAAGGTAGATCAATATCACCACATAAAGTTCAGAGAAGCCATTGAAATTGAAAAACATTTTGGCAATTTGAACTATGAGGATGGTTGGAAGATTAATAAGAACTGAGATCTTGCCATTTCTTTCAATTTTGCTTTCTCATAATTCCTTTTTCCCCTTCCTTTTCTCTTTTGTTTCCATTTCCCTTGGTTCTCTTATTTTATTTTGTATTATTTCCTTGTATTTATAATTGTCATTATGGATTTCGAGTGGTTTGGGCGTTCTTTTACAATACGAATATATAATTTATACACATTTAACACAAAAACAATTAAAAAAAAATCACCTTATTGTATATCATTCTCTTAAGCATATTTTGTCCCTTCTCCACTTATTAGTATCATTTTTTATATTTATTAATAATTGAAATAATTTATTAATATGTGTTATTATAAATATAATTTTTTTATTCCTAATCTATTTTTCATTAGAATAATATTTATTGTATTTATTTTTAAATTTAAATTTTGATGGTTTAACTAATAATTTCATTTATTTTTTATTATACATATATATATATTATATATATATATTATTTTTTCATATTTAATTTGTAATTTTATTAATTCCGGCTTATTAGTAAAAGGTTAACCTAATTAGAAAGTTTGTTTTTATTATTATTTAATAATAACGGATTTTAGTTTTATTTGTATCTTTTATTTTTTATATTAATTTAGTTTTTACCAATTTAATTATTTCATTTTAATTTATTATTACTTTTATAATTATAATATAGATATATATATATATATATATATATATATATATATATTTCTTTTTTTTTAATTATTGTTATTTTCACTGTTTTTTCCCACATTTATTTATCATTTTTATTTTTCCACATCTCTCATTTATTTATCTTTTTGAGATTCACTTATTTATCTCAGAATAGTCTAGCTAGGTGAAGGAATTGACCGGTTTCCGTTCCAGCCCGGAAAACTTCTGGCTCTGGCCGGCAATCCTCCAACCTCCGACGCAGTGTTGTGTGATGTGATTTTGTCATTTCAGAATCTGTTTGAACCTGAATCCAGTTCGATGTGACTGACTCTTCGTCCACCTCATTAATGGGCAGTGGGTGGCGGGTGAGAAATGGAATTCAATTGAAAACTAAGACAACCAAAACCGTGTGGTTCCTCTCATGTGCATTGCTCCCCTGCAAAACGAAACTTTCCTCCCCTGCAAAAATATTGACTCTCCGTCCACTTCATTAATGCGCAGTGGTTGGCGGGTGAGAAATGGAATTCAATTCAAAAACTGACGAAACCAAAACCACATGGTTCCTCTTCTACTCATTGCTCCCCTGCAAAACGAAACATTCCTCCCCTACAAAATGAAACAAGATACCACACAGTAAGAGGTGCTCCGCCTGCAAAACGAGAGACCACACAGCAAGAGGTACTCCCCCTGCAAAACGAGAGACCTTGTCTTGGCACTCAACCGAGCCCTACCTTCCTTATCTCGGTGCTCAACATATCCCATCCCGATAAGTAGATCATCGATCCAGCGCTTCAGTTGAGCATCTTTGCCCTTTTACAATGAACAGGGTAGGAATATAGAAGTGGATTTTGTTGTGGCCAATTCCATCTTTGCACACACAAAGCCCATTTATTGCGCTCAATATCCCAATATTTACAGTGAGCATGGTTTCACATTTTGAATATTGAAGTGAATTCCAGTGCGGTCACTTCTAATTCCACCATGCTAATGCACATGCAAACCCAAATGCAAAAACATAGGAGAACATTATTGAGACAAAAATACCGCACAAGGAAAAGTTTAGAACCAATTTCATAGGGTTATCTCTTTACGTACAAACCCCTTGAGACAAACAAAAACCTGTTGAAACAAACAACACTAAAAAGGAGAAATGAGTAGTTTAGATTCCACTTTTATATGTTCTTTGGCTAAAGTTCCCAATCTATTTGACTAACATTTGACCCTTATCAATAACTAACATTTGACCCTTATCAATAACTGTATTGGAGGGATTTGTATAAGTTATTTTTCTCATAATCCTTACCAACTAATTGACTCATCCAAGCCTCTCATTGACCAAAGCACAGAGTACATCTTGCTACAGTTGGAGCCCAATTTTGACAAAAGAAAAGCAATTTCATCTCGAATACTTTAGTGGGTCACAGTTTGCAGGTTAATCGAAAGTAGAATCATGATTCAATCCATGGATATGTTGTGTATCTACACTATCTGAAGCTAGCTCCATAGAACTAGTAACCAAGCTCACCGAGGAGCCTAAGACAGTCTCACTATGGGCTCCCCTATATATTTTGTCTTTATCCTACTTCACACGCTAACAATTTCACCTTCTTGCTTGGTCCTCCTGGAGTCTATGTTGTTGGAGCATAATATGGGTGTAGGTTTTTAGTATCCAATTGATTAAGTTAAAAGGCACTAACCAAATAAAAAAAAAAATGATAAGAATTGACATTTACATGCCATGATTTGCATTGAGTCTTCCATCCCTATCTAATAAAGAAGATTTTCATTAATGTGGGTTTGTCCTTTATACATAATATCATTCCTCAGTTTGTTGTACTACCCAACAAACTTCCTTTTAGGGACTGGAGAGAATACATAAGTTCTTGTCTACCTTTTACACCATTTGGATGAGGTCACAAACTATGTGACATGATTTTTAATTATATATCTTTGATGAATTGATAATGGTTTTACAAAAATTACATTTTCTTTGGGCGATGATATTTATAAGGGTCAAGAAGAGAATCAATGGAACCAATTATCACCTAATTTTTAAAATAACCTCCTTATAAGTGTTTTAGAGAGAGATAGATCCAGTGCACTTAGCAGAATGAAAAAGCCAAGCACAAGTGTGCTAGAGACTATGGCAGTGAATATAAGATTGTCTAATAGCTACTTATGGTGTGTTCCCTAGGTTGAACGAGTACAAGTTTTTTAAGGCTGATTTATTCATACGTTAGCCAATTGAATTACTTATTTTAAGAAGGAAAAACCTCATCTTACTTCATCTATTGCATTTTAGGTACTAATAACCATAAAAAAAATTGATTTCTCACCATTGTGTTTCAATAAGGGGGCATCTACTTGTGTTATGTTCACTCATATTTGGAAAATGCTAAACACCTATGATAGTCATCCTTCTCAAATGAGTCTTTTACAAAATGTTAATGTTGAATTTGATGGTAAAATTGACAAAAATGGACATTGAAGTTATATGCATACCATGAAAGTTAATTCCTCTATAGTTTGTCATCTCATTATGATTCCTCTTCAAGGAAAGGTTTTGATGCTTGATCACGTTATCTTCAAATAAGGGACATCTGATAAAAGTGCATAATGTTTTAGAATGTCAGTTTATATGGCTGCAACAATTCAACTTTCATGCTTCAATCAGTAAGAAATAGATTTTGGTCAGTTTGAGTGTGTATATTTCAAAGGAGGATCTCCTCTGTGGGTGGCCACCTTTCTTTGTCTTTCCAGGTGTTATCACTCTATAATTTAATAAGGCTGTGAAATAATGGCAGAGGTAACCACAAAACCACTTTGGGAGTTGGGAATCTATCCCCTCCAACTCTAGAGAGGGATCTCTCTATCTGATTTAGCTATGTTCTTGTAAATAATATTAGGCTAGCTATTAAGTTCATGTTTGGATTTTTAGAATTGGGTTGGGTTGAAACTGGTAAAATAATCCATTGGGTAATGGAGTCACAGGTTGGGTTCAATCAAAGACATGTTTTACAGGCAACCTTACAAGGCAAGTTAGGCACCTTTGTTGGATTCTTAAGGTTGATATGTGATTTGGAAGAAAAGATGAGGGAATCAGATTATACCAAAGCAGGTAAGAACTCTGATATTAATCATCAAGTAGAAAACATTAATATTATTACTAAGCTGGAAGTGGAGTGTATTTTGCAACAAATTATGTTCGTTTACTTCTTAGAATAATCCATAATCAATGAATAACATATGAAAAATAGTGAAAATAAAGATACAAAGGTAAATGCACTTCACTAGCATGAGTGACACAAGAATCATGCAATTTTTGCAACTGTATTACTGAAGTTTGATCAAATGAGGCTCTGTGAGCTCCTTTACATCAAAGATTCTTTATTCTCCACATATTCCAACCCAAAATGCTTCAAAGTTTGAAGTATGCATAAGTGAGTATTTCCAAAATATCCTGAGCAACATAAATATCTAATAACTAACCCCATTTTTTTTTCATTCTTACATATAATAGGAATTCAAAATCATCACTAAAATGATGGAATTCTTCTTCAAAATATCAAAGGATAGGTTCAATGAACCTAAAACTAAAATGCAGAAAAACAGCGGTTGCATTTATTAAAGAAAAACTATTTTAAAACACTATATAGATGATATTTAATGTTAATACATTCACCTAATACATTCTATTACATGCCTCCATCTCTCAACTACTTCATATTCCACCTTTTCTTTCAAAATATTTGAAACCTTGGCAATGACTAGGCTGACTATCGTGTTAATTTTCTCTGAAAACTATAAAAATGGGTCTTAAAGTAACCCCCATATCTTTCAAACTGTATGACCTGTGTAAAAAGTGAGATTGGTTGTTGTACTTTGGTGTCTTAGGAACAAAAACCTCCTCTGGTTTCCAAAAATTCAACTCTTGTTGTCCACAAAACAGTTTTCAAAATGATGGCCCGAACAGAGAAATGTCTAATATTTTTGCGTAGTCAAAGTGCATTCAAGTGCCAAATTTGGTTTTTGAAGAGGCCTATTGACCACTGTTGTAGATCCATGGATGGAAGGAGGTGTGATTCTTCTGATGTAGCTCTAAAACACATTCCTAAAGTGATAAACTTGCAAAAAACACCCTTTCAGACTTTGCGCAATCAAAATGCAATCATGGTCAAAATTGTCTACTAACTACCTTCAAGGCAACAAAATCTACTATAACTGGTAGTTTTTCCTCCACAAAATCCTTACGACACCAAGTTAGATTCAAAAAACATCAAAAACCCTTATCATTTTATGAGAAAAATCCATATTGCAACTCTCAGGGCAAGTTATTTCAAGTGGTTTTCTCAAAATTGCAAATGTGGCTAAAAACTAATAACAACTACCTTAGCCAAAATGTCAAGGTTGCTTCCTTTCCCTCCAATCTTTTCTTGCTTGATCTTTCTCAATTGCCTCCTGGTCTTCTTGAGTTTTTTCTTCATCACTCTTATCCTCGGTTTATGACTCAGATTCCTAGCATAGTAATGCCTTGTTAGGTTTATCTCAAGTTTAATGTCTCTATTTGCCTTGTGCAATAGCCTCTCTAAATGGCCATTCACTCTTTCCAATCAGTGCTCTTTATCCTCTTCAAATTCTGCACAAATCTTGTTTTCAATGACAGGTTATGCTTGAGGGAGAGGCAAGTCCTCATTTCTTTGTTCTTTCCTAGTCATTTCTCTGTTCCTTGGTCTTTGAGGCTTTTTTTCAGGGACATCAACCTCTTCTAGATCAATCCCCTGTTTCCCTTTGTCTTCAGCAGTAAGTGATGGTAATTTTGGTTCTATTTCATGTTCTTTTTGTCTTTTTTCCTCCCTAACTATGTGTTGTAATTATTATTTTTCCTTTTGTAGAAAGGCATTGGTGTAATGAACCTTGCCTCATATTTCCTGTAATTCAACAATCTTAAGGTCTCTTTCATCTTTTTTGTTGGATTGCCCTTCTTGAAATTGAACTTCTTGACCTTCATCCCCAATCTCTTGATCTTCATACTATTGTGTCAAATTTCTTTCAGAAGAACTGATATCTTACTTGGGAATGTCTTCTTCTACCACTTCCTTGGTGGTGCCTCTTCTTCTTGATCTTTGTGGAACCTTGATCTTCTCAAAAAATGCAACTCGCTTTGCCCTTTAGAGTTCACTTGCTTTTCTCTTCTTTTTCTATGATCTAGTGGATATCCTTTGTCCTGTAGGCTCTTCAACTAAATCATTTTTCTTTAGCATGTCCTGAGACTCCTCAGGTGTGGGGTTTTTCTCTTGAATCTTTGACATGTCAGACAAGTTTATGAAATTTGATGCTGCCAAAAAGTCCTCCCAAGTGCTACCTCTCTTTTCAAGCTCCTTCAAAACCAACAACTTGATGAGGGAAAAATGAAACAAGCTGGCATCATGCTTCCCTCCTCTTGTTTGCACATTTTCTGTTATCTTACCCAAACTTTTAAACATATAGAAAGGCATGTTAAGGCTCTTTCTCCTAGTGAAATGCATAAGCAACGTAATATGGTATTGATAGATCCTACTGAATCTGCCCTCGCAGATAAAGTACCTTTGGATTTCCTTTATAAGCTTTTCATATTGGTTCAAGAGGTAATTTCTTAGGAAAAACCTTCCATAATTATTTATGTGCTAAGGTTTGAGGAAGGTTTGTACAGAGCAGGGTTAAGCTCCATATTTTTAAACCAATATCTCTTGTCAATGGGATATTAGCAGCCAAAGAAATAGTCTCTTCTGACACTTCAAACTCTATGTTTCCCACCTTTACGATGTTTTCTTTGAGGTTCTGTGCAAACTATTTTGCCACTTGGGAATGAAAACAATGAACCTGACATTTCTTGCAAAACTCTGCACACCCTACTTGTTCAAAGGCTGACCAAATGGTTGGGTCACTTGTCAACATTTCTATGCTTCTAGGTTCCACTCTGATTGGTTTTTCTATTATTCTTCTCTTTATTTATGAAGTAGACATCTTACTTGGTGGGCTTTGTCACAATTTTGAATCTTGACGTGGAAGATATGACCAATCTTGAGCATACACTAATCAATCAACTAAGGAAATGTAAGATAAGGCATAATGAACAAAAACGACGGTAGCAAAGTGTAAATAGGGGCAGGTTTGGTATGATTTGTTCAAAAAAAGTTTGATTGAATAATGCTACAGGGATTTTGATAAAAGGTTTGCTTGTCAATGGATCAAGATTTTTAAAAAAGTTGATTATGCAAACAGGGGTTATGCGAAAGTAAGGGCAACTACACTTTTCTTTACTTTAAACAAAAAAATTGTGAAAAACAAAGGGAATAGCAGGCATTTAGGAGACATATACGAAGGTTTGGTCATGCACATGTGGAATCGAACAGGAAATAAGAGTGAAAATTCAAATTTCTCATATGCTCTATCTTTGTGCAATCGTATTAAAAAAAATTTGATGGTTTTCATAGAAGGAAGGCATTCTAGAAAAAATTGAAACATGGGTTTTGAAGGGATGAACCTGTGGATGGTGTAGTGTTCAAAAAACTTGAAACTTTTTCACTGAGGAGGCACCAAGATGTCGGGGAAACTTTACGCAGCCTTTGCACAATCAAGGTTTGCGCAATCTTTGCGTAATCAGCAATGAAGAGGGTTTGAAACTGTGAAAATCACTCTCCTTTCTTTGTTATGATGCACTGGTCGATTTCTCCTTTGGGAAATGAGGGATGTGGAGTGAATTTGGGAAAGAAAATGAGGGGGGAAGAGTATGTAAGAGGAGTGATTGATGGGCAATAACGAGGGGAGATGAAATGAGTGAATAGGGTGAATGAATTGAAAGGGGAGGGATTGCTTTGATGAGGGGATAATACAGGTGATTAGGTGATCGCAATCACATTTATCAAGGTGAAGAATGGGTTTTCAATGGGGGATGATGGTTGCGATTGTGATAAGGAAAAAGGTCTTAAGCCAAATTATTACAATATTTATAATTCAATTAATCATACATGATCAATTTCGTTAAGGTGCACTTAGACTAGCATACAGTTTTATTTATTTCCTAAGTCAGTAAATCATGATTAAAGAGTGTGATAATTGCTAAGTTTTTATCTAAAGGCTTAATCATGATTACATAGTACAATTAGCTTGTTTGATTCCTATTAGCCTTCTTTTCAAAGTGGCATTTAAAACAAGTTGCACACTTATTTCGTTAAAAAAAATAACGAAATTGGAAGACTACTTTGATGATATTTTTTATTTTATTTTTGGTGGCACTTAGACTTGCTCACCTAGGGGGACAATTTTTCATATATCTTTTTTTGTTTTTCTTCCCTACAATATTTTTATTTTCATAGGAATTTTCTATTTTTTCTCTTTAATTTTTTCATGGAAATAATTTCATAAATGAATCATTATTTACATCTCCGAAACCTAAATAATTAGGTACAACAAAAACTCATGCTATAATATTTATAGGACCCTAACACCAAGATTTCCATGAGGCGTTTTAGGGGTTTTCCTGCCAGTAATCAATGATAGTGATCATTTGATGAACCTGAATATAATCTTTTAGTGTTGGATTTCTCTGTTAAGCACATGGTATGATTCATCTATATTGTGATCATTATTGAATTGTTGTTCTATTTTTCTGTTGTGTTTTGCTCGGCTGGATTAGGGTTTGTTGTAATGAACACCATAGATCAAAAATCTCCTTATGACCTTGACATTCTGTTAGATAATGATGCACTATTCCATAGACTCGCTATTAGTTTTTATCTCCGAGATATAACCTCCATCATATGACTGTTGTGCTAAAAAATAATATTGCAATTTTGAGAATAAGGGATTTTATGATTATGGCTATTCAAGTTAGGCCTTTTAAGTTTTGATCCAACAACCTGCACATTGTAAATTCCTAGCATGCAGCCCTATTTTTTCCTATTAGTGGTAAATTCTACAAGTGTTATTTCTCATTTGTAGGTTGCTTTGAGTAGTGCACACCAGGGGTGGAGGCTCATTTGCATAACACAAACTTTTTTCAGCTTAGTTGCCAGGTCTGAGGGGTATTTCTTTCACCAAATTCACTAGAGACTTGTATCCAATCTCATATGTTTTTAACATACCATTTGGGCAGGGTATATCATAGTGAGAATGGAACTTTGGAGGAAGGTTGGATACTCTATCAAGCTCACAAGTGGACCAATGCTCCTGTGGCGATAAAAAAAAAATAAAAAATCACTTTAAATCCAACTACATAAAATGTAATCAAAATAATCTATCATCAATTCAACCTATTCTATAGATTTCTATATAGGTCAAGCCTTTCATATGTTATCACTGCATTAGATCTTATGATCTGAAATGGTCAAATAATAAATTGAAGTTGTAGTAGAGGGACAATTGTTTAGTTTTAAGGAGTTTATCTTCTACTGAACATTAAAATATTCTCACTCAAATTGATCAAAATAATAGGGGATGTTGTGGATCATCTGTGGGTGGCCACCTTTCTTTGTCTTTCCAGGATTTCCATAAGGCGTTTTAGGGGTTTTCTTGCCAGTAATCAGTGACAGTGATCATTTGAGGAGGCTGCATAGAATCTTTTAGTGTTAGATTTATTTGTTAAGAACATGGTATGGGTCATCTATATTGTAATCATTATTGAAGTGTTGTTTTATTTTTCTGTTGTGTTTTGCTTGGCTGGATTAGGGTTTGTTATAATGTTCATCATATATCAATAATCTCCTTATGACCTTGACATTATGTTAGATAATTATACACTCTTCCGTAGACAACTATTAGTTTTTATCTCCAAGATATAACCTCCATCATATGACTGATGTGCTAAAAAATAATACTCCAATTTTGAGAATAAGGGATTTTATGATTATGGATATTCAAGTTAGGCCTTTTAAGTTTTGATCCAACACTCTGCACTTTGTAAATTCCTAGCATGAAACCCTTTTTTTCCTGTTAGTGGTAACTTCTACAAGTGTTATTTCTCATTTGGAGGTTGCTTTGAGAAGTGCACGCTAGGGGTGGAGGCTCATCTGTATAACACAGACTATTTTAAGCTTAGTTGCCAAGTCTGAGGGGTATTTATTTCACCAAATTCACTAGAGACTGGTATCCAATCTCATCTCCTTTTAACATACCATTTGGGCAGGGTAGATCACAGTGAGCATGGAACTCTGGAGGAAGGTTGGATACTTTATCAAGCTCACTAGTGGACCAATGCTCATGTGGCGATAAAAAAAATTCACTTTAAATCCAATTGTATAAAATGTAATCAAAATAATCTATCAGCAATTCAACCTATTCTTCTGATTTCTATATAGTTCAAACCTTTCTTATGTTATCACTGCATCAGATCATATGATCTGAAATGGTCAAATAATAAATTGAAGTGGTAGTGGAGGGACAATTGTTCAGTTTTAAGGAGTTTACCTTCTACTAAAAATTTAAATATTCACACTCAAACTGATCAAAATAATAGTAGATGTTGTTGATCTCCTATTATTTAGATGTTATGGATCTCCTATGTCCTCCTCCTTAAAGACATAAAAATTCATATTATTCACCTTCAACACATAAAAATCCAGGTTGGCAATTGCATTTTTTTTGTTAGTTTATAGTCAATAAAGAAAGTGAATAAGCATGATGATGTTATTTTTTGTATTCCAACTGTTATGTCTACCGGTTATGATTTGGTGTTCATTAGAGGTAATTTAAATTGCACTTAAAAGAGAAGGGAAACATTTACAATTAGTGATAGTGTGATGCCTCTTGCTGCCAAGTCTACAGTAATAGTCTTTGATCACTCAGTTGCTGCCTTGCAATAGTAAAATTTGAATTTAAAGAGAATTTAAGTAGTCTCACCACCCAAAAATGACATGCATGCTACTCCACTGGTCACTCTAAAGACTAGTTGATGGTGCCATCTTCTCTCGGGTGTGAGAAGTCGGACACAAGGCTATGAGAAGTCAGATTAATGGTTGATTAATAAAATCTTGATTAATGCTACGAGTGCACTAACTGTCTTACAAGAGTGCAGGAACCTCACAACCCTGATTCTCTCAATCAGTTTTCATGAGGGACATATTCCTACAGATATTACGGGTTTTCGTCTGCTTAAGATTTTAGCTCTTGGAAAATGTGCCCTTTCAAGCTAGGTTCCCAAATGGCTGCAAAATTGTAAAGAATTATAGGTTCTTGATCTCTCGTGGAATAAATTTACAGGAAGAATTCCTCCCTGTCTTGGCTATTTCAAATTTATGTTTTATTTGGGCATATCAAAAAATTCCCTCTCGGGAGACATTCCCCTATAGCTTACCCATTTGCAGAGTCTCGTATCAATACAGAGCCTCATAGCAACAAATAGAACTTCTCTGGAATTAACTCTTCACATCCTGGGATAGATTTGACCAATGCCATGATCTAGTGCATTGATATCTAAAATTTTAGGCATTAATGGTGAGTCATACTTGCAAATAAAAGTGTAAGATAGCTTTGCAAGAAGAGAATCTCCATCTTAAGGTCATTTTCCGCTTGTGGATAAAGCAGGTTAAGTTCGGTTGGTTCTTGATCCAAAAATCTGCAACTCAAATTGTAATCTGCTAACATCAAAATAAATAAATATGAAAAAAATGAACTGGATTCGAATTTAAGTAATTCATAGTAAGTTCAATTGCTTTTTGACCTGAAAATTGGCACCTCGACTGCACTTTGCGCATCTTAACTGTGGATCTGCAATATCAAAAAACTTCAAGGTACAAACCTCAACATTTTTAATCCCTCTTGAAAAAATACCAGGGAAAAATGCAACTATGATAGTTTTAGAGTAGTCATTGTTTAAATATGGTAACAAAGATAAATATTTATTGGTTCTTTCATATATTTTATGTTATAGCAATTAACAGAAAATCCATGATGTATAACTAGATCCACCCACCTAACTGTAAAGCACCTTGACCTAGTTATTCTCTATGCAGTTAAATTAAAGAAACCAACTGGATTTTTCTCCTTCGCAAAAAACCTTCGTACATAATTAGAAAAAACTACAAGAATTGACTTCAATCTTCAATTTATCTTGGCAAGCTGGCACACAAATGCCAAACCACTTCACTCAAAGTATACCATCTAGTATGAAGGATCTAAACAAAAATATTCAAATGATAGTATTTCACAAAACAAGCGTATAAAGACTTTATCAAGAATGCCCATAAATTGCCTTGCTATAATATAAACAAGAATTACAAAAATTTGATATATGGATGTTATTAACTATTTTTTAAATATGAATAGATTAACAAATGTCCATGGAGCTTGTTAGTGTCTAATAGTTCTAGTGATCAAATTTACTCTTTCATATTATTTATAGAGTCTTCGGTCAAATTATTATATTTTCAAATAAAATTTGACTTTATTGGTTGTCAAATGGTCCAAAGTCATTTGTCTAGGTATCATTGCTACTTCCTCCACTTGTTCAAGTTCATTATAACCCATCATGGTCATGTCATCATCCCCTGTCCTAGGTCATCAAAAGAGTTAATGTGTCATCATATAGGTCATGGTCTAGGATCCACCTTTGGTTGTCATCATTATATCAGTAATCAAAAGTAAACAAGGGAGTCATGTCATCATCTTGATCACCATCATGGGAGTTAGCAAATTAGGGTGAAACAAGGTAACATTTCCTTTTAAAGAAATTATGTTGCAGTCACATCAGTCAATAGTCATTCTTTCAAAAGTACATATGATGTCATGATCCAAAATCAAGTTTATGAGTTATAAAGGAGAAATAAAACATTTCAAGACTTCATTCTATCCTTCCAAGTCTTCAATATCTCCTCTCAACGATTGTGAGACTTTCCACAACCATCAGAAGTTCAGATTCCATCATCAATTGCTGAGTTCACAAGCTTGTTGCGCTTCTGCTGTGTTTTTGGCAGGGTTGTTGCGCTTTTGTTTTGGAGGCATATGGAGGGAAAGAACATGTGAAAACTTCATTACAGAGCTTCAAAAATCTTCAAACAAGAAATTGGGACCCTTACAAACCCTTGCTTCAATCAATCTCTTTAGAAAAGTGATATAATATTTGCCTAGGGTTTTCTGCTGCACTTTTGTTGCGCTTGCAGTTTCATTGGTTTTGCTTCACTTGAAAGATAATTTCCTAGTTTCTAAGTGTATACATCCTTAAGATTCCTCGTTATACACTCCCCACCATTTCCCTCACTCAATTTCAGCTATTTCATCATTTTCTCACACAACCCTAGATAGTTGTTGCGTTTCTAGACTAGGACTGTGTTTTCCCTCTTTCGCCCCCTTTCCCTCACTCAAATTAAGGAATTCCACTTTAATTTTCTTCCTAAAACACTTCCCTACTCCCCATAATTTCTTCAAAAATCATAATATCTCCCTTCCCCTTCATTTCCTCACCCAAACTTGTTATGCTTTTACCCTTGTTTTGCAGCCAAGTCCCCTTTGCCCATTCTTCTTTGAAACTAGGGTTTATTGTCAAAGGAAAATTCAAACATGGCAGATACCAATGAAAATAAGAAATTTTGAAGGAGGATAGATCTCAAGATATGAACCCATTCATATGAAGGAGGTCAATTCATCAGATTTTATAAAGAGGTCATTTGAGCAGGCATGTTGCCTAGGGTTTTGTAGTAAAGTGCAAGAAGTGGGTTATAATCATGATCTAACAAGTTTGTTTGCAAGTAATTTCAAAAGGGATCATGTCACAATTGCAGGGGTAAACTTATGGTTTCAGAAGAGATCATATCTTCAGCAACCACAATCCCTGACGAAGGAGAAATTTGGTTCAAGGGGATGGATTTAGACATTGAGCAATATAAGACTTTCTTGAAACCATAGTACGAGGAGTCTCCTTCTCATATTTTTCCTAGTAGACAATTGTTGGACAAGTACAACCCTTTAATGAAGATCATTATGAAGTATTTCACTTGTGAGGGTAGATTCAACAAGTTATGTAAATACCACATTAGGTTGTTGATGCATTTCACTTCGATGAAACTCCTAAACCTACCTAACTATTGTTTAGAAGTTTGGTGAATATGATTGAGAAGGTGCAATCCAAAGGAAGAGATCATCATGCAAGCCTTTTGCATCATGCTGTGGTCAAGTAATAGTCCTCCACTAGTTAGCACAGATCAACATGCCATGGGAAGTTTTCTTGGAGGTTGTTGCTCTATCACCTGTCTCCAACCAGTCAAAGAATCCAAGTACTCCTTCATCATCATCCAGACCAGAAGGAGGTGAAACTTCAAGCTGGCCATCAATGACAAAAGCCTCAACCAAGAGTAGAGATTACAAAGACATATAAGAGAGGTGAGAGGTTGGCTTTTGCTTCTAAGCCTAAGACAAAAATGCCTAGACCTAAACCTAGAACTAGGTCTCAAGCAAGAAGAATACCTAAGGAGGTTGTCACTGAAGAGGTACACATTGAAGCCACAAGAGAGGAAACACCTAGAGGTAGAGATAATTCACCCTTGCAACATCATGAATAAGTACCTCCTAAAACAAAGATCGTTGACCATAGAGATAAGGAAACATATTATATAATCAAGGAGAAAGAGGTACATATTAGGGAGCTAAAAGATGATCTTGCCAAAGCCAATTTCATGGTGGTTTTCTTGCAACAAGAGAATAGGCAATTGAAATTAAACCTAATGTAGAAAAATAAATCACAAGAGGACCCTCCATCATCCAGCAAGGCAGATGTTTTGGCAGCAAGAGATAAAGGTAAAGCAATCATTGACGTTGAGCACTTGGAAGAGAAGGGCATTCAAGTACAGTCAAGGAGACCCAAAACCAGAGCAATGGCAAGGAAGGAAAAGCATGTCAAAGAGCCATCTCCTCCTCAAGCCCAAAACACCTTTAATGACTCCATAGCTACTGAACTTGAGAAGGACAAGGAATATTGGTTTGAGATGGCTAATGAGCACTTGGAGAAGTTGTTGAAAAGGGAAAACATGGGTATCACTATTCAGTGGAACATGGGAAGGCACTACTATGCAAGAAACATGATTAAAAAAGTGAGGGTCAAAAACATGAAAAAGAAGCTCAAGAGAACCTTAAGGAAAATAAAAAAGAAGGATAACCTTGATCTCTTGGTTGAAGCATCTTTGGTGGTATAATATAGGACAAAGAGAAAAATAAAAGAAGCAATTTTTTGAAATTTTGGAGTTTTTGTGTGCACTGGTAAAAAGCATCCTATAGAAACGCAACAAGTACTTGTTGAGCTTTTTATTAGGAGGTCGAAATGCCTAATTTCAAGCATGTGGAGATGGATAATGATGCAAGGATGTCAGAAAAGTACTTTGGGAGGCTTCGAGATGCATACATTTTCAGGGAATGACAAAATAGTGCCTATCTTTGTTTACCTTTCTGTCACTATTTTAGACCACTCGCTGTGCTTCTAGGAAAGTTTGACTTCAAGGTAGTTTTTCAGGGGTTTGTAGCAGAGTTTTCTAGTGCTTGATGGCTCCATGGTGTAGTAGACATCTTCAGCTTTCCAACCATACCATTTGCAACAAAAAATTCTTTCGTGAAGGCCTCCAAATCACCCTCCAAACTTCTATTTCACTTATGCTAAATCACTGTGTTTTTGTGAAATTCACTATTTTATTGTCGGCGATGGTAAAAGGTCAAACTTGAGTGATGTAAATGGTTACTTCATGAAATCATCTAATGTAATTAAGCTTGTTAGGAGTTAAATAGTAAAATAATCTTGTAATTAATACTTTGAGAAACAAACTCATGCAGTTAGTGTAAATGGCGAAGTGGTTTCTAACTCCCCTAGGTTTTGGCAATGGTTAGAGAGAATCATGTATCATTTCCTAAGAGGTAGGATTCGACCCCTTGGATGGGGAAAATTGTTTTTCATCTATATGTAGATAGATTGAAGTCAAAGAAGGGTTTGGATACTTGTAGCTCAGACTTGGACTAGTGTACTTGGCTATTTGCAGAAATATAACAGACAATTGCAACTATTTTCATGGGATTCTTGTGTTGTGGTTAATGGCTCTGTATTTCCTATATTTTCTTACATATTTGATGATTATATCTTGTTAGAAGCCATCTACTTTATTCCTATGATTTATCTTTTAAGGTTTAAAACAAAAATCATTCTTTTATGCTATGTTTTTTGATTAAGATAAGCATTTAAGTGTTTTTCATCTTAATGAGTGAATTCACGCTCTTACTCACTTAAATCCTACTACATTATCCTCACCACTACAATGAAAAACCATTTTGAGTTACTGATTGCACCTACCTTGCCCCATCTTATGACTGTAATTGATCTTTAGGGAAACTTAACCTAGTTCCTAGATCTAGTGCTCTTTATCCAAAAAACCCTAATCAAACCCTACTGAGTTGATAACTAGCCTAAAATCCATATATTCTCCAGTCATTTCCATTGGTTGTGAGGTTGTTTTAGAGAGAGCCATCTCTGATTTGGCAGACCTAGCTTCCAAGTCCAAAGTTGGTATGTGGTTACCTCTTTGTTTTCCTTTCTCGGCCTTGGGAAAACTAAGGAGCGCTAACAGAGGTGCAGGGGAAATCTACCAACAGTAGTTGTATATTTTGAGACAGATACAAATCAAATAATTATTTGACTTAAAAAAACCGCAAGATTTCAGCGAAAAATCTAAAAGATAAAACTCAATTAGACAACACCATAATGCATTAATGATAATTACAAATCCTTGAACCAGTTACTTTTCTCAAAATACATTTGTCCATAAATTTGTCTCAAGTTGGGGAAAAATAAAACATTAAGGTTCTTCTTTAGTGAAATAACCATGCTATGATAGACCCAAGAAACATGATAACAACAACCCATTTGCATACTGGGGATCTATATTGATCGTGATAAATGATTTCTGTTACAGTGGATGGTGATCCTATGTCATATTTGATATCTACATATGTGCTTAACAATGCTCTAGACATTATATCATTAGACATATTTTCAATGTCTGTAGATTGATTGATGGTAAAATATTGAAATTGTCAACTCCAATTTATTGCTTCCTTATAAAGGAGTTTTAAATTATCCTTCCAAACACGATAGATGCCTTTCATTTAATTACATATCAACTCCGAGTTGGTGAAGACTTCAATATCATTGACATCATGTTGTTTTGCCTCTTTTTGCCCTTCAACAAGGGCAATGTAGTATGCCTCATTGTTTGTCGTCATTCTAGACACTTCTCTCTTTCCATGAAATAAATGATTTGTTTCCATATTGTAAAGGACAAATTTAACAACTGCTTGACCTGGATTTGGAAAGCATGACACTTCAATGCATAAACGCCACTTTTGCACCATTTTTTACACTTCGAAGACCTGGAAAATAACATAGCAATGAATTCATGTTAAACAAGTAGATAGTTATCTATTTCTTAATACTAAACATGTTTTTCAGTGATATATAATTGAAAAATTAGTTATATATTCCTAATCTATTCCATTAACTGCTAATTAATTGAAGAATCATAAACCATTCAATTCTTCTTTCCTTTCATGCCTTTCAAATGTCACCTGAATTTGATGGTGTTTCATATGGAACATTCATCCAAAAAATGTTACTTCTTTGTATATTAGTAGCCATAAATCCTAACAACATTATGAATCTAAATAAAATAACAGGTGCCAAAGACATCAAAAATCAAAGTATTCATGCTTGACATGGTGTCAATTAGCATTATGAGTTTGTTTATATATGTGTGATTATGAGGCTACAGATTTATCACAATCCATGTCTTCTTGTCTTGTTAAGAAATTTCATTCCTTCGGTACATTTGGCTAGGAATGTGGTCCCTGCTAATTTTTTCTTGAGGTTGTGCTTGTTGTCTCAAGTCACTACCCATCATGGAGTGGCAAGAAGTTTTTAGAAAGGTGTGATTTGGAAGTAGCAGCAACATCTATGAATGTTGAACTTCGTAAAAAGTAGATCAAAAATGGCAGTAGCAGAAGCAAAGGCAAAAGGTGCTTCTTCTAGTCTCTCACTAGCTTTGCAACAACTGGCCTCTAAGGTTGAAGGGGCTAAGAAAGAGGTTGAAGTTCCTAACTGATTTCTTTGTCCATTGTGATAATTAAGGAAACAAAATTGATTCTAGCTGAGAAGATACTTCCAATAATATATCATGCTTGAGTATGATTTTCCACGGCTTTGATAAGATATAGCAGCGCTAACTAGTGATTCCTGAAATGCCCTTTCTCATCTTCTCTTAAGATAGTAGACAAGTCCAAGACTGCTAAACAAAGTACAAGAGAAACTAAAGCAGAGGCAAAAGCATGGACATGGTTGTATCCTCCTTAAAAGAAGGAAAATCCTAAAGAGGAAAGCATAGCTTGTGTTAGCAGTGCTGAAAGTATTGTATTACCAATAAAGGTGAATGAAGTTGGCTAAATTTCAAAGAACAAGGTGGTCTTATCAAGGAAGGGGACACCATAAGGCAACATATTGTTGTACCAAGTAGTGAAAACTCTCAAAAGTTGGCAAGTAAAAATTATGGGTGCCACGTATTGAACAGTTATAGCATCCCAATCTCTATTAGTGTTGTTTGTGATGCTTATAGAAAAGACGATGAACCTATTGGCTATTTCCTACTTCGGGAAGGTAACAAATGGGCAAATTCATGGAAAATATCTTCCTCCAAATGTAGACAGAAGTGTATGTAAATTGCACATTCTTCACAGTACATTGGCCCACAAGGGTATTCTGGATGGGCATTGTTATGCATTTATTAGTCCATCTCTCTCAAACCAATGGTATAAGCTTGATGATGCAAATGATACAGGGAACAGGAATTCTAAGAAATGTACTCTGATTTTAACAAAGAGAGAGTCAGCTAAGGCCCTTGTGATGGTAGGGTTGGTTGTTTTTGGTCAAAACCATTATGGTGTGTTTCCTTCCAGAGGTAAGTTGTTGAATGTAAGGGAAAATAGCAATAAACAGATCATGGAAAATGCTAAGATTCAACATATCAAGCAAATCCTTGTTCTGCAGCATGAAAAGGAATATGGCAGTATCAAATCTCTGGGATATGGCCACCTTATGATTATGGCAGATCAAGATCATGATCGTTCACACATCAAAGGATTGTTGATCAACTTCATACACTCTTTCTTGCCATCCCTACTCAATACTCCCTAATTTCTTGTTGAATCCATTACTCCTATTGTCAAGGCAACCCATAAAGATGTACGGTATTGTCTTTCTATAACATCCCTGAGTATGAATCATGGATAAATTTTTTGGATTGATTGGCATTAGGATGGACCATAAAGTGGTTGACATTTCAGGCTGGGAACTATTTGGTCTAGATTGACAAGCTTATAAAGTACAAAACTTTGTAAACAAGGAATTGTTCCTATTTTCCACGGCTAGTTTGAAAAGCTCCATCCCATCCATGGTTGATGCTTTGAAATGAGGACAATGGAAAATATTGTTTTGTTCTTTCAAAAGAAATTTTCTTATGCAGGTGAAGGTGGCTCAGTTCTTGTCTTATGTCTCATAGCATTATGCTTACCATCACGATGAGCAGAGTCTTGCTAGAACAATTATTTGAATGACACAAGATTTTGTTGGGAGTAATAACATCAACCTTCTTGTTCCACTTGGATAATTAAATAATACAAAATTGAAGGTCCTTTTACCTCTTCCTGGGTGATTATTTTTACAAGCTATCCTTGATTGTCAATTTGTGATCCTAGGGACAATCAAAGTTTGGTTGGCTGAATTTTTGTCTCCTATTTGGGGCAAATTTATAGTAAATAATGGTGGTGGTTGTACACCGTGGTTGTCATGGATACCCTCAAATAACCTACTAAATGGAATTCTCTCTAGCTCAGACCATTGGATGGATTTGCCCCCTTCTTACAATACACTTACAAATGAAACCCAGGTCTCAAGGATTCGTATTCTAGTGCCACTTTCTTGCCCATTACTATGCTTATCCACACCAACATCATCAAATAAATGCATTAGAAACATTCAGATTGGTGTCAAAATTGATGACATAAAATTTCTTAAAAATTTACCTTGTAGGAAGCCCTTGAAGCAAATGATATTTTTTGTTGTCAATCATTTTGGGCTTTTTTCATTGTTTCATAAGTTGTGTTCTCCAAGTCTGATTCATTTCGATACAAGAAAACAAACTTTGGAGAATTCATATTTTTTAGGAACTCTGAATTCTCTTGCTGGACAGATGAATTTGCTGGATCTTTTATGAGTGGTAAAGATATGATTGAAATTGTAGGAGATTGTTCCCAATCAGGGATGTCAAAATCACATGTCCATAAAGCCATTAGAATGCTGGTGCATTTCCTGTCAGCAATGCTTAAAGATTTTGTGAACGAATTTATCCTTATGTTATCTGAATTAGGGTTCTTTCTTTTCTAAATCAACCGAGGCAGAAGAATTTCCCATCAAAGTCTGCTAAAAAAAATAATTAGAAATCAAGAAGGTAAGATAAATCAATGTGTTAGCTAGTAAAGATAAAGGTGTTTTTCAGATCACTACCTTTGGTTAATACAAGTATTGATGTATCAGGAATCTAGCCATCTCATTTGATTGTGCTAGTGAGCTTTTCTTTAATCAACATGATGTGATGCATGATTTAGCCTTGCGTCTGGCAAGCTAGGATATTGCCATTTATAAGAGGATTTGCATGCCTGCCAAAGAGGATGATATTCCCAGAAACTGGTTGGCACTAGAGTATACATCTAAGATTCAAATTTTTCAATTCATACAGGTCATCCCTGAAACTTAGTTTCTTTTCCCTACATAAGCATTGAATAATTATTCGATCAATTTACTAAATTTTCAAATTTAATAAGGAAGCATTTTTATCAACATAACATCTCAGCTTTCTGACTTTTACATTTTTGGGACATTACTCTAGGTTCAATGGAAGAACAAGATTGGTTCAATGCCCATCAAATTCCGTTCTTAACCTCAAAACGCAATTTTGGACACTGGGCTCTAAACTCTGATTTTGTTCAAACTCTGATTTTGTCAAATGTTATTTTTCTTGTAACATTATTGACATAACCAAATGCTAATGAACCTTGTGTTGTGTGTAAATAATTGATTTGCTTCCAAAATTGTTGTGCACTGCCTATTGCTGCAACTTGTAGATGCACCATAAAGCAAACTACAAATGATGTGTTATGATGCACAATTGTGATGGCTGAACCAACTTTCAAGTTGTCACAATTGTGTATCTGTGCGCAATTGGACAATGATCCTGATTTGGCAAAAGCAGCTCTTTAATTCAAAAGGACGGTAAATTGAAATTATACCAACTTTGTACATATTTCCAATTGATTTACTCCTAATTTCCCTAATTCCAATTATATATATGATGTGCCTATTATTCATCTTGAATATTCTCATTTTTGTTACTATTTGTGCCATTTTCAGATGGGTTCTTTGATTGATAGATGACCTTCCCGACCACATAAAAATTGCATTGAGATTTTTCTTCAATACAACAAATATATTGTTTGTTGAAGTCATTAAAGAGCAAGGGTTGGATATGACAACCATATTAAAAAGTAGCTTATGTTTTATGGTAGATACGCAATTCTGTAGAGGGGTTAGTTTAATGGTATGCTATTAATATTTCTACTTTACTTCGACCGATGTACCAAGAATTCAATTGACAACATGTGGAAAAAGCCATTTTGCTAAGATTCTAACCAAACACAAGAAACCAGCCATATACTAATAACATTCATAACAATTTAGACTAATTCCTTCAGCTTTCTTTGCTCTATATCTTAAATATGTACATTTGGTTCTTTGTATCTTTTATCTGTGCATGTATTTATTTGATTTGATCTATTTGGAAGCCGTCAGACAATGTCCAGGCCCGGTGCTGAAAGATAATGTAAACTCATGCAAGTCTTTGCTGTTATGAAAAACCAAATCTTCAATGTGAATGTTTTAGAAGTGATCAGCTACATTTCATTGACAAGCTACTTGTGCAAGGCATAAGAAGGTTGAAAGCAGCATCATCATCAAGCATTAGGGCATATCTAACATCTCATAAATTATGCTTGAGTATATCTACGATTCCTTCTCCCACAACCAAAAGGTACTTTTTTTTTTATTGTGAGTGGTTTTGATTTCAGCTTTGCAACTTCTAGCTGCATAAATTGGGTTTTAGCGAATTTATTCGCAATTCAAATTGGGTTTAGTTTTGATTTCACGTCAGACCGGGTTTAGTTCTGATCATGTTGGAAGGCAAGATGGCAATCATAATCGGCATAGCCAGTGGCATTGGAGAGACCACAGCTCGCCTCTTTGCAACACATGGCACCCGGGTTCTGATAGCAAACGTGCAAGACTCCCAGACTCTGGTAGAGGAATTGGGCAACGAATCTCAGTTTATCTTCTGTGATGTGAAGAAAGAAGATGAAGTAGCGACCACAGTGGAGAAGGGGGTTTCAATGGGGGAAGGCAGAGTAGCCTGGTACACCACTGGCGCATATATCAGCCCACGAAATCTTGTTCTTCATGTCGGGGTAATCCGTTTTTCAACATCACAGAGAAGGTAGGTTTCATGGAGATGAGGCGCTCAAAAGGACTTATAGTTCAAGAGTTCCGGAGGCACGGGGAACTCGAGCAGTTCTAGAGGTCGATGAGTCCTAGAGACGCAGGGGGGCGATGATTTTTCGAGAAGCAGGGGCGCGGTTTTGTTTTTCGCCAAGTTTTGAATTCAAATCGTAAATCGCCCACCCGCAACCCTCATTGCTGCATTAACAAGCGGAGTAGCCAGTTGGACACAGGAGGATGTGACACGATCGAATCTTGCAAGATTATGATTTTGACGGAATCTGATAGTCGCATCAAGGTCGTGGGTTGGAGGCAGGCTTTAAAATTGACACCGTATGGACATTTTTCCAATTTTTACCCATGAAATACTGGTTATTTCAAAATAAACACATAATTTTTTACTGGTTAATAATTTTTAAAAATGTCATAATGACGGGTGTATTAAAAATAGCAAATTTCAAATATATATATATATATATATATACATAAATGCCTTCAATCTTTGTATTAGGCTGAATCTGCATACGGATTTTGTTACCCCTATTCATTATCATAAATACTCTTAATGTAAAATGAATCAATGGCGGATGGAACACCGTCATAAAGCAAACGAGGACAAGCTTTTCATGATGACTTCAACGATGTAACCTAGGATGAAATTAGAAGAAAATGCTTTTTAATGTGTTTCCTATAAAATTTATTTGCGAGTCATTCTTCTATCCGGCCAGTTAGGGAAAGAGTTTTTCCATCATGATCACAGGTCAAGGTATGCACCAGTGTAATAAAGAGGGGTATACAGTTAGGTGCAGTGGTGGACGGGGTAATGCCCGACATTTTTGGAGAGAGAACATTATCCTGAGAAAGTTGAAGAAGAGATCACTTGTCGAAACCTATCGTCTCCCTGCGTCATTCCCATTCACCGGACTGATCATGGTTGAAGAGGCCAAGAAGTTGTGAACCTCGTTTCCTTGTTTTCTCAATCGCGCCTTCTTGAGTAGCCTTTAACGCTACACAAGGGTTGTCCAAGTAACGACAAAGCATCCATAACATAGAGACCGCAAATCAAGTTGCCAACTCCGAAACTCCAAGAATTTTCTGAGAAACAACAGGCACGGTCAAATCTTGGTCATATGCAGCGGATCGACCCTGGGCACAGTTGCAAAGCTTACCCAGTGCACCCTAACTTGTTTCGCAAATGTTTGTGTCTACTTGAGGAACTATTTCCAACAAAAGAGCAATAGCCCGGACCTCCACCAATTTCTCTCTGATAATTTCGTCCGAACATTCTGATATTGGCTTGTCTTGGCTGGGCCTAGGTAAGAATAAAATGCCTAAAAATAGATCCAGGAGATCCACGGCCAGCCAGGAAAGCCACGGAGCCCCTGAAGGTATAATTCCAATTGAATAGACAAGCGTCCTTGTCTGTAGCGCACTTGGCATCCATCCATATCAATCCTTCTCACTTCATCCGTTCCAGCCAACGAGGTCTATATCCGTTTTCCATCGCGTCCCCATAAGGAAATAAAAATCAGTTTGTAGTTGGTTGTGATTGATTAGACTTTAGAAAGGGAGCATGCATGGAGGAATCCTTGAATGGATGGCAATGGGAATCAACAAGGGAGGGAATGGGTTAGAAAATGCTAAATGATGAACAATACTTGGTATTTCTAGATTTGATGGTTGATTGCTACTTACAGACTATGGTCATTTTAAGTACAAAATTCCCTAGTTTTAAGCACAGAATCGCTCAGAGGCAAGTCGGGGCCATGCATTTACTGTTAACCATTCTCCAGAAATAATTTATTTATGACACCGATCTTTCCCAAATCTCTGTTTTGTGCGTGTGTATCGATCACCTTCCCCTCACTTCAACGCCCCGGCCATTTCAAGTAACAAACACTGGTTCGTGGACACCATGCACTTTAGAGCCAAGGCCGATGCTGCTGTTAGCTTCCTGCTGCAGCAGGTTATTCATTTTTCATGATTGGCATTTTACAGGCCAAATATGTCGTACTTTGCTTACTGCAATGCTCCATATTTGCTTAACAGTCTCCAAGTGAAGAAGGCTACTTCAAGTTCATTCAATTGCCTTCAAATTTTGTAAAGTTATCCCGGTATCGCCATTTTTTCAGTTAAAGGGAGGTCCAAATAGTTTAATCTTGGTCTCCCTAGGTTTAAATTTCCTGTTTTAGAATATAGAGATTGTAAATCTGTCCAAACAGTTTAATCTTGGCAGATTCTTAGATAGGTAGAGAAGCAGAGGAGACCAACAGCTTAATCTGGGCTCCGGAAGAAATAAGGGTAGTAT
>APFE030571614.1:112381-128615 GCA_000404065.3 Pinus taeda
CGAGAATCCTACCTTCTTTCCAATCACAATCAACACTCCCTTGAAGTCAGAAAGCTAGCCTAAAATCATCAACTAAGGTTGAATCCAAAGGAGAGAGCCCTCTCCGATTACAGGTGGGCTAGAACCTGCAATCAGAAGATTGGTTTGTGGTTACCTCGCCCGTATCCCTATTAGGAGCCTAGGGACAACCTGAGTGATAACATAATGGCGACTCCACTGGGGACCTCCTCAGATAAATCAATGAAACCAGTCTGCAGCCTTACAGAGGAAGAAGCCGTCTTGTGAAAGGATCGATCGACCTGTGGTTGCGTATTTATTAGAAGATTTTCAAAGACATATTAGAAGCTGGCTCCTAAGAAACAAACACGTAATACAAGATCAAATCCTGATCCAAATAACCCGCCCATCGTTGAAAATCCTAATTTAATTCCTAATATCGTCAGGAAACAAAAACAAAAAGATTGCCAGACCCCTGTTAGTCCTGAAACAGTTCAGCCAATTGTTGTACCAACCCCTGTCAAAGTTCTATTCCGGTCCACCCCGAGCTCCCCTGGCTCATCACCCCCTTCTCCAAGTAGCTCCACCACACCTCTATCCCATATCCCTACCACTTCGACTACTCCTTCTTCCCCTGTTATTCCCGTAATCCCCTTCGCCTTAGGTGTTCCGCTCATCCCCGTCATCATGGCTAGATATGCACCATTACAATTACCTGCTAATCCTGGGGCAATGCCTCAGGATTACCAATCAAAAATCACTTACTTCGACGGCACAGCCTCTTGCACCGCCCTACAACATACAAAGAAAATGCAGGATTATTTCGAGAGTTATGAGATAGATGATGATAGTGTAAGAATGAAGATCTTTGTTCAAAGTCTGATTGGTGATGTCAGAACCTGGTTTAGGGCACTTCCACCTAATTCAATAGTAAACCCGGAAGCCTTATACCAAACCTTCATTAATAGATGGGAGAAAAGGAAGGACCCCCTGCACATACTATCCGAATATGAGTCTATCAAGAGAGGACCTGGGGAAGCTGTTTTGGGTTACTGTGCCAGATTTAATAATGTTTACAATGCGATACCACCAAATTTAAGACCTCCACCGGATCTTGCTTTATACAAATTCCCGGATGGATTTGATGCCGATATGGCGTATCAATTATGGGAAAGAGCCCCTCAAAGCCTCGCAGAAATGCAAGACGCCGCAATAAGCATGGAAGCAAACTTAATCGCTAAAAGAAACAGAACCAGATCTGAGAGAAAAACCACTTTCAAAGAAGAACCCTCATCTTTCGAGCAGAAGGTTGATGCGGTCGTCAGTTCCATGAATAGGCTGGGAGATAGATTAGACAACGTGGAGAGGAAAAATTCGTGGGAAAGTCAACAGCCCAATGCCGCAAGGAACCCAAATTTCAGAAAGACCCAAAATTTGAACATAGGTAGGGCCAGTCAGGATCACGACATTAGACCTCCTTTTCAAGAAAACTATGTTGAGGCCTCTACATCCGCTGATCCCACGGACGGGACCCTAATGAACCTGGTTGATTCAGAAAACGAACAACATTCCTTCCTCACGGAAGAAAACCAACCATACCTTAATTTAGAACAATTCTGCACCAAATCGGGCGAGTCCTTTGACTTTAAACAAGGTTATGACACTTCTATATACAAAGTTCATAAGCAATACAAACTAAGAACACGGACTGTCGATGTTTTTCCGCCTAGCAAAGCAAGAGATAGCAAACATCCCAACAAAGCTAAAGCGAAGAGCACCAACGGTCAGACAACTGACAGCCATGGCCCAAATTCTCAACAAGTTATTGTGGAAGATGTAACAAATACACATGGTTCTATGCAGCAGCCCTTGCCCACTCCCCATCCGGAAAAAGATCTAAAGAGCATTCCCGAAAATTTTCCCAGAACGGAGATACCGCAAACGGTCATACACCATGATACGGATGCTCCAAAAGAGAATACAGAGAGTACGCCTGAAAAATAAAAGTTCACCACTGTCAATACCCGGAACCCAATAGAAAAACCATTCAGCCTAGAAACAGAAATTGGAAAACTTAAAATCTCCATTCCCCTCTCAGAACTGGCTAAGCATGACGTATATAGACAACAAATTCAAAAATCACTTCAATTGCCGGAAGTTAGGGATGATGTAAACATTCTAGATGACACCCCGGAACTACTTTTCGGGCCAAAGGTTGACGGAAAAACAACATACGGGCTTGTTCCGCCTTTCTATATCAGCCTGCACATACATGATAAGATACTGCACAATGCTATGTTTGACTCAGGCACCTCACATAACCTCATGCCCAAAGCAGTAATGGAAAAGTTGAATCTCGATGTCGCCCGACCCTATAAAGATCTGTATTTGTTTGATTCAAGTCAGGTCAAATGTCTAGGCCTAATCAAAGATCTTTGTGTATCCCTAGTCCAGTTTCCCAACAAACAATCTTAATGGACGTAGTAGTTGCGGACATCCCCACGAAGTATGGCATGCTGCTATCCAGATTACGGGGAGAAAAATTGCAAGGATCCCTTCATCTCGACCTCTCTTACGCCACTATATCTGTCTTTGGGCAACCAAAGAGACTTTATAGGGAGACATTAATGAAGTATGTGGTAAGTAGTGAGGAGAAGCCCCAAAATTTTCCAATATACTCAATCCATTCTAATATGGATTCTTTTATTTTGTTTAATGATAATACAAGCCCTCCAACTCCTGAAAAACCGTTATCCCTAGAGCAAGAAACCGATGCCAATAAGAGAGCAGTTGCCAATTCGCATGAAATTGTCTCAACAGCCAGGGCAACCAGCACAGGACAAGAAGAAAATCCCGAAACAGAAGTCACCAGCTCATCCGCTCCGCATACCACTCGAATCCCCAATACATGCCTCAGACGAGAAGTCTCATGGTATTTAGAATTTGATGGTGCAGTTAACAAGTTAGGAGCAGGGGCTGGAGTGTGGATTTACAATACTTACGAGAATCACGCACAAGGCCATGCCTATAGACTCAATTTTAGATGTACAAACAATATGGCGGAGTATGAAGCCCTCCTCTTAGGTCTCAAGTTGCTCAAAACCCTGGGAGCTATCACAATTTCCATCATGGGTGATTCGGACCTCATCATACAACAGATAAAGGGCAACTTCGTCCCTAATGATAGTAGAATGAGAGCTTACAGAGCCATTGCCAGCGAATTTCTTAGCGCCTTCAGTGATTTTGAGTTGGCCAAAATTGCACGAGATCATAATATTCATGCCCATAGCCTAGCTACATTCGCTAGCACATGTAGGCTTCCCTTTAGACCAAGTCACCACTTCACCGCAGAAGTAAAACACAGACCGTCAATTCCTAACAATGTCGAGAGTTGGCAGGTATTCCAAGATGATGCCCAGATTAACAATTTTTTGACTCTAGAAGATGAATTCTCTAGCACAAACATTGACATGGATGCTATAGCTAATCACAACAGTTAGCAGAAGAAGATCGCCTGACCCTAACAGCCACCATAGCTGAACAAATACTTAGCCCAACTATTTTTGACAGTACAAACATAGGGCAACTGAAACAGTTTTGTTCACCTAAGGCAGCCGAAGTAAAAGAAGAGTTTATTGACCTAAAAGGAAATGTTCTGTCTGCTGGCCTTACCCCATTGGAAGACATGTTTGATAACAACGATGTGGCCAGAAAACCAAAGATGGAACCTTTGGATGCCGCCATAGAAGAATACAACATAGGAACAACAGAACATCTCAGAATGATTAAACTTTCTAAAAATCTGCCTCCTGACCAAAAACCAAAATATGTGGATCTATTCAAAGAATTTCAAGATGTATTTGCCTGGAGTTATGAGGACTTGAAGTCCTATGACACTTCAATAATCCAGCATACCATTCCCCTCAGACCGAATCAGAAATCGTTCAAACAAAAACTCAGAAGAATCAACCCCATGCTTCTCCCTATGATTGAAAAGGAAATAAAAAGAATGTTTGAAGCAGGGATCATCACGCCCATTAGATTCTCAGAATGGGTATCTAACTTAGTTCCCACCAGAAAGAAGATAGGAGAGATAAGACTGTGTGTAGACTTGAGAAATCTAAACCAAGCCTCTCTAAAAGACCACTACCCGTTACCCAAAATGGACCACATCTTGCAAAGAGTAGTGGGTTCCTCTAGGATCTCTCTACTAGATGGATTCTCAGGATTTAACCAAATCCTTGTTCACCCAGACGATCAGGACAAAACAGCTTTTACCACACCCTAGGGAACGTTCAAGTATGTTAAAATGCCTTTTGGGCTGAAAAACGCTGGCGCCACCTTTCAGAGGGCAATGGATATTGCGTTCGCTAAAGAGATACACGATTTCCTTGTGGTTTACTTGGATGACCTGACCCCATTTTCCAAATCCGACCTACAACACCTTAAGCACTTAAGGCAAATTTTCATCACATGTAGGAAATACGGCATTTCCTTGAACCCTAAGAAGTCCTTGTTTGCCCTGGAGGAAGGCAGGTTATTAGGGCATATAATATCAAAAGATGGGATCAGAATCGACCCAGAAAGAATTCAGGCTATCCTCCAAATCCCTTACCCAAGAAACACGAAAGAATTACAAGCATTCCTCGGAAAAATCAACTTCCTGAGGAGATTTATCCCCAATTTAGCTGAGCTAATAAGGCTATTGAGCAACATGCTAAAAAAGGACGCCAAGTTGAGATGGTCCCTTGAGGCCAAGCAAGCTTTCGAGAGTATAAAAACGGCCCTAACTCAAACACCTGTCCTCACTAGTCCTCAATTTGACAGAGACTTTATCATTTTTTCTTTCGCATCAGAACATACCATAGCCGCAGTCCTTCTGCAGAAAGATGATCAGGGCAATGAGAAACCAATAGCTTTCTTCAGTCAAGCTTTGAGAGACGCACCCCTAAAATTTCAGATCATGGAAAAGCAAGCCTACGCCCTGGTCAAAGCCATTAAAGACTTCAGAATTTACATCCTCTACTCCCATGTGATCGCATATGTCCCTAATGCTGTTGTAAAGGATATACTAACTCAAGAAGGATTGGAAGGCAGAAGAGGCAAATGGATTGCTAACATCCTTGAATACGACATTGAGATAAAGCCCACCAAGCTCGTAAAAGGACAAGGGCTAGCTAAGCTAATAGCCGAAACAAACTTCCAAGCACTAGACATTAATCAGCTGGACGATGAAGCGGAGCTGGCGACTCCACATATCAGTGATACCTTCACACAGTCCCCTTGGTATTCTGATATTTGCTTTGTATTGTTAAACCTGTGTGCTCCCCCAGGATTGTCCAGAACTAAGAAAAGATTTTTAAGAATGAAATCATCAAACTGCTGTGTCATAGATGGTGCGTTGTTTTGGAAAAATTATGAAGGCATTTTGCTTAAATGTTTAACTATAGATGAAACTAACAGTGTCATGAGAGAATTTCATGCAGGTGATTGCGGAGGACACTTATATTGGAAATCTACGGCGGACAAGATCTTACAAGCTAGTTATTACTGGCCTTCTTTGTTTGCAGATGTGAAAAGATTCACTGCCTCATGCCACAAATGCCAAATCTTTGAAGGAAAAAGAAAGCTATTGCCTCTGCCCCTAAAGCCCATTTCAACCGAGAAAGCTTTTCAACAATGGGGTCTTGACTTCGTTGGAGAAATTCATCCCTCCTCCTCAGGCCAGCACAAATGGATTTTAACAACCACCGACTATTTCACCAAATGGATTGAAGCCATCTCATGTAGGAAAGCCAATGACTCCACCATTATCCAATTCCTTGAAAGCAACATCCTGTCTAGATTTGGCTGCCTGGAGAAAATCATTACCGACAACGTTGCTGCTTTCAAATCTAAGAAAATCATTAACTTTTGCCACAAATACCACATTACCTTAGGTCACTCCACAACCTACTACCCGCATGGTAATGGCCTGGCCGAGTCTTCCAATAAGAGCCTCATCAATATCATAAAGAAGATGCTAGAAGAGAACAAAAAGAACTGGCACAAAAAGCTCACCAATGCCCTATGGGCAGACCGACTGTCCACCAAAAAATCCATCGGGATGAGCCCCTATGAACTTGTGTATGGCATGGAAGCCAGGTTTCCTTCATCTCTGGGCATACCTACTATCAAATTGTTGCAAGAACTTCAGGTTGAACCAAACGACATGCAAAGAAGAATTAATCAGACCATTCACCTTCAACAAACCAGAGAACAAGTTTTCAATAGAGCTCAGGGTCTGCAAGAAAAACTCAAGAAAATGTTCGATAAGAGAACTAAAGCAGAGGATTTCTGGGTAGGCAGCAAAGTTCTAAGATGGGATGCAAGAAGAGAAAACAAGGGAAAACATGCAAAATTTGATTTTTTTTGGAAAGGTCCATACATTATCAGCGCTGTGCAAGGCAATAACACCTACTTTCTCAAATCTCTTGATAACAGCACAGCGGAAGAGGGCCCGATCAATGGCCAGATGTTGAAACACTACAATGATCCTCCTGCTTGAAAGGGCAGATGGTAGTTGGTTTGTACATATTTGTATATATCAGTTTTTGTCTTTTTTAGAGTTTATAATACTGAAAGCACGCGGAAGAAAGCAGGCGGCGCTTTACAGTTTTACACGAGACAGCAAGAAACTAAAAACCAAGGCGTTCTGACCTGCTGTTCTTGACTTCTCACAAGGAGAAGCCATCCCCGAGTGGAGCCACTGTTAGCTTCTTGCTGCAGCAGGTTATTCATTTTTCATGATTGGCATTTTACAGGCCAAATATGTCGTACTTTGCTTACTGCAAAGCTCCATATTTGCTTAACAGTCTCCAAGTGAAGAAGGCTACTTCAAGTTCATTCAATTGCCTTCAAATTTTGTAAAGTTATCCCCGCATCGCCATTTTTTCAGTTAAAGGGAGGTCCAAACAGTTTAATCTTGGTCTCCCTAGGTTTAAATTTCCTGTTTTAGAATATAGAGATTGTACATCTGACCAAACAGTTTAATCTTGGCAGATTCTTAGATAGGTAGAGAAGCAGAGGAGCCCAACAGCTTAATCTGGGCTCTGGAAGAAATAAGGGTAGTATGTAGATAGGAAAGCATCAAAAGAAAAATGAATGACGGGTTTGCAAGTCTAAGTGCACCCCCAAACAAAAGAAGAAAAAATGCTAGGTAAGTAGGCTGGGTAGGTAGTTATGAGGTTGTTGAATCCTAAATTGCTTACCAATTCCAGGTTTTCGGGTGTCATATCATTCAGGACACAATCAGCAAAATTTGTATGCAAGAAGCTCAAAAGAGGTATAACTGACTCCCCTTCTCTGTTCTCCCCAATCATTAACTAACTTCCCCAAAAGAGGTCATGATCTGCTTGACACCTCTTAATTTCCATCATCTTCATAACATTGGCTTGAGTAAAGATCTGCTTTACTCAAAACTGTTCCTTATTTTCTCTTAAGTATGGTCCTACCCCCTTGTAACAGCCTAAGCTATCCTGAACTTAGCGCTTTCTTACCACCTCCATATTAATCACTAACATTATTATTTAGTTCCATATTCTTCCCATCCCCTTATTAATATTAAGTAAAATCCCCCTACGTAATATCCCTCCCCCTGGTTGAAAAATAACCATAAGTACTCCTGGGAATTGCTCAGTTTATCTGAAACTCAGCAAGAACCCTTGACCTCCAAGACCACCTCCCAGATATAATGGACTCCTTCCAAAGTATAAAATCCCTCTGAGGTAATCGGACCCCTTCCGAAACCTCAAATGCCCTTCACACCCACTAACTTACTCATTTCTCCCAAAACTTACACTTCATAGAACCTTAAAGCCAGATCGCATCGCAACATCGCACTTTCCTCTCCATCCAACTCAAGCACCCTCCGTTCCCCGCCGACGTGATATTGCGATATCGGCGATCGGTGGTCGCAAGCGCCGAGTGTCCAACTCAAGCACCCTCTGTTCCCCGCCGATGCGATATTGCGATATCGGCAGTCGGCGGTCGCAAGCGCCGAGTGTCCAACTCAAGCACCCTCCCTTTCCCCGCCGACGTGATATTGCGATCGCATCGGAGTTTCTTCATCGCATTACCTCCAGCATCAGCACCTCACCACGTCGCTCTATACCAGGGACCCACCACAGCGGACGTCAGCAACCAGAAAGCCGAAACTTCGCGCAGGAAGAAAAATCGCACTTCGGAGCTCCAGAACAAGAAACAGAGGCATTTTTCGATGCGCGATTAGCGCGAAGCGCTAATCGCGCATTGCTACGGGAAATAGGCCATTTCGGGGAATCTTTGGGGAATCTTCTGATTTCTCAGCCCATTGCGCGCTGAAAAGCCCGAAAATCGCCTGATAGTGTCAAAAGGATCCAGTTTAAAGAACGCAGCAGATCAATCACAGAGTTTAAAGTGTATCAGATCAAATCATCAAGCATCAAGCGTGTCAAAGAGTATCAGTCGACGGCGGGAGCCATCAATGTAGCGGCAAAGAGTATCAGCGAATATCTTGAGCAGCGGCCCGAAGTAGGAGAAAATTTAATATCTTCCAGCAGATTCATAGAAAGAGGGCGAAACTACTTGAAGCTCTCAAATCGTAATTATTGCACATTTAATTCACACCAGACCCAAACTGCAGTTCCCGAAGCACAATCACTCCAGCAGCACCGCATCTGGCCCCCAAGGGCCACCTCGTCACATGTTCCGATCCAGCTGCCCCCAGCGCAGCCAAAAAGATTTACTTGCATTTAATTCCAGCAACACTTAGCTTTTTGAAGAGTTCTCTAAGCAGACCTATCGAGGTCACTTGTAATGATGTATTTCCGATATTTTGCTTATAAATACCACCCTGAGCAATGTTGTGAGGGGTTGGTTGGTTGGTAGTAGTTGTTGGTCAGTCTTCTTTCCAGCATTTTCTCCGAGTAGAGACTCGCACTGTAACTATCATAATTTCCATAATGAAAGATTTCTGAAAGCATGGATTGCGAAACTACTTGATGTTTTCTCTTGGCCAAGGAATGATCACGGAATTCCTGTGCTTCTACATGATCCAATAAGTGTTCCTCTCCTCTGTTTAATTTTATGTTTTTTACCACCTTTCCGCCTTTCTAAATTACAGAAAAAAAGAATAGCTTAAGATTTGTTCCAATACACCTTAAGTTCAATTTATGCGTTTTTCAATGTTTTCTTTAGAAACAGTTATGAGCTTGTATTCTTAAATGATCTGGTTTACGTTGTTTCTTTCACATATGAGTGCATGTCTTAGGAATTCTTAACTGCTCCCGGATCCCATTCATCCATTTCTCCTCTTTGTCAACATGATGAAATGATTCTCCTTTGCCTTTCATCCCTGATGTTCACTCTGTACTTTCAACAGACAAAAAATTGTATCCAGTGTGGCTATCCCGCTCCGTATCCCCTTGTGACCAAGAAAACGCTCGCAAGCCTCAATCTGTGACTCCATGCCCAATGGTTCAAAACTTATCACACCTTATCGTGCCTCCTTGTTCGAGAATCCTACCTTTTTTCCAATCACAATCAACAATCCCTTGAAGTCAGAAAGCTAGCCTAAAATCATCAACTAAGGTTGAATCAAAAGGAGAGAGCCCTCTCCGATTGCAGGTGGGCTAGAACCTGCAATCAGAAGATTGGTTTGTGGTTACCTCGTCCGTATCCCTACTAGGAGCCTAGGAACAACCTGAGTGATAACACCCTGCTAAAGTGAGATTTTCTTCCATGACCCAATATGGATCCTAAAAACCCTCTAAGTCTTTAAAAATAAAAAACTATCACAAAGGATGAACTTTTAGAAATGGCGGATTACACTATCAGGCCTGAAAAACATGAAGAAATAGTGAGAAATAGTGCTATTGGAGGCTTGGACAATGATGCATAGGAGCCGTCAGATCTAGCCAATCCATGGTCTAGATCCGATCGGAATATCGCAATCGGAGATGGCAAGCGGAGGCTATTGGAGGATGCAATATGGAATTTGCAACTGCGATCAGCACGAGTCAACAAGGACCGTCGATCAAGCGCAAAGATCGATGGCCCAAGTTATATCGCAATAAAGCATCGACAACATACAAAGCAGTGCTTACCAATGGCCTGAGGACTATGCGATATGCGATTGCGATCAATCGCATCACAATATCCCGTCAGAGCATTACAAAGGATCAGGGCCGATACAAATGCGACTTGTGATAGCCAGACCCGATAGGGTTATGGGTGATATTTAATATATTTTGAAATCTGCAAAAAGGCATTTTCTTTGTATTTCGCATTTTCGTTAAATAAATCAAATACAAAGGAAACCACCATACATGGGCATTTGCAACATGCAATAGAGATCAAAGGTGGACACGATAGGAGTATAGGGTGGATTTAATGATATTTGAAGTTCGATAAATGGCAGTTTGGTGAATTTTCCTGTGTTTTAGTGTATTCCTCTGTACAAACAGAGAACAAATATTTTGAGGATTTTGATTGAGCTGATGCTCCCTTCTATTGCAGAACAGATGGCCACCTTCCCTGAAGACGTTAACAAATTATTTCTTAATGCTCAAAGGGGATTTGAGCTGACAAAGGCCGAGAGCCAAAGATCCCAAGAAGAGGAAATGAACAGACAACGCCGATTGGCTTAAAAGCCACAGAATGACAAAGACAAAGGAAGGTAGTGCTGAGATAAAGAAGAAGACAAAGGTAGAAAGCGAGAGGGAGAGTTTGTGTACTCTGAGAGACTTGAGGGATTCAAGTTCACCTTGTTGTTTTGTATCTGTTGTGTTGAGACTCAAATTGAGCTCACTATTGTAAAAAATCTGATCTTAAATACATAATAGAGAGGTCACCACTGAAGGCTAGACCAAGAGACGTAGCCCAGGAGTTTTGGGTGAGCTCCTTGATTATCTTGTTGTGTTATATGTGTGTGTCTATTATGTTTCTCTAACTACTCATTGTCTATATGATTCACAATATTATCGATCCATTGTACTAAATGATATAGGTAAATCTCACACATGAGTTTGTAATACCTTAATACTAATCTAAGAACACATATTTAGATCAACTGGTATCAGAGCTTTTGGTTTTTGGTTTGTTAAGGTTAGACAAGCTTGTGTTGGACTTTTTTTATGCTAACTAGGTCGAAGCTCAAACTAGGAAAAGGAGAACTTGTTGACGCCAATCCAAAAATCGGAAGAGCCTATCCTTAGAGAAAAATGGAAGAAGAAACTCCTTAGAGAAAAATGGAAGAAGAAACTCCCTTAGGAGCAGAATCACAATTTATGGAAGGTTTTAAGGCACTTCAAACCATGGTGGAGGAGATGTATCGGGAATTTTAAGAAAGGCCGAGGTGAAAGAACTTTACCACATAGCCCAGATAAAGGAGCAGAGGAACCTCTTCAAGTTTCCCACCCAGAAGGCAAAGGAAAAGAAGAGAAGTCTTCTCCACCATCTACTCCATCATCACCTTCATCATCCTCATCATCTTCTTCACATAAATATAGCCCTGATAAGAAAAAGAAGAAGACTTCTTTGATTAAATTAGATGTAAAGTTTGATTTTCCAATTTAAGATGGAGAATTAAATGCAAAAAAGCTAGATAATTGGATTAGACAGATTGATGTATATTGCAGGGTGCAGAACATTGATTTAAAAAGGAGAAAGATTCAGCTGGCTAGCCTTTGCCGTGGAGGAACTGCGCTAGTGTGGTGGGAAGGCAAAACACAAGCCGATTTGAAGAAGCATGGTAAAATTATTTCTACCTAGAATGAATTTGTTTCTGCCATTAAAAAACAATTCTATCCGCTAGCTTATATGCAACAAGAAATGATGAGTTGGCAAACTCTTCGCCAATTAAAGGGCCAAAGTGTACAAAGCTATACCTAGGAATTTAGAAAAAGAGCTTTAACTCTAGGCATTTCTCTAGACTCACCTGAAACTTTGTTGAAGTATATAGGTGGTCTGCATAGCTATTTGAAGCACACCATTCTCATGTTTAACCCCACTAGCCTAGATCATGTATCAGTTCAGGCTACACATCTAGAGGCTAGAGGCAAGAATGTGAACCCGGAGATTGGGGGATCATCAAAACCCGTCACAAGTAAGAACAAGGAAAAGAAGAAGCAGAAATGGAAGGAGAGTAATACAAACGCTGTACAGAAAGACAAACCTTCATGCACTCACTACAAGAAGGATGGGCATGATGATGCACATTGCTAGTCTTTGCATCCGGATATGAAACCTAAGAAGTTCAGGGGTAAGAAGAAGAAGATTTTTGTTGTTGTTCAGAAAGGCTTGGGGTCAGACTCAAGTGATGAAACAACAGTCACAGCCATAGGTATAAAAGGTAAAAATTCTGAAGCATCTACAAGTAATTCTGCACAATCTATAGATAATGAAGATAATGAAGATAATGAGAGGAAAAGACGTGAGCTTTTTCATATTAGATTTATTTCCAAGCATCAAAAGATTGATACTTTATTTGATAGTGGATCACAAGTAAACTTGATTTTTGAAGCAATTGTAAAGAAGTTGGGATTACTAACCACACGTCACAAGAAGCCATATCCATTAGATTGGGTATGTAATAAAGCAAATCTACAAGTGACAAGACAATGTAAACTTAGGTCTTCTATTGGGTCAACATTTGTAGATGAGGTTGAGTTAAATATAGTTCCCTTGGATATATGTGGAATTGTTTTAGGAAGTCCTTACTTGTATGATAGAAAAGCCATTTTCTATAGAACTGAAAATAAGTATCAACTCACTAAAGATGGAATAGAATATATTTTAAGAGCTCATAAACTCAAAAATAACTACTCGCTCATAAACTCAGGGTAGATGAAAAGAATTGTAAATTCATGCAAGAAATTTTTACTAATGGTTGTAAAGGAAAAGAACCTTGATAAAACCAATATATTTGAAGGTTGTGATGCTAAACAGAAACCTGATTTAGATAAAGGATTTAGATAAAGTTGTTATGGAATATGATATCCTATTTCAAGAACCTAAAGTTCTGCCACACAAAAGGGAAATAGTACATGATATTCATTTGCAGCAATATGTTCCATTACCCAACATCGGAATGTACAGGTTATCTGCTTTAGAGAATGCAAAGATCAAGAAGTAGGTACAGGAGCTGCTCGATAAAGGGTTCATAAGACCAAGCACATCACCATGTGGATCTCCAATTGTGTTGGTGAGAAAGAAAGATGGTTCGTGGAGGATGTGCATTGATTACAAAGCACTAAATAAAATAACGATCAAGAATCGTTATCCTCTTCCTCGCATTGATGATCTATTAGATCAGCTGAAAGAAGCAGTTTACTTTTCCAAGTTTGACTTGCGTAGTGGATCTCATCAAGTCAGAGTAGCAAAACAAGATGCATGGAAGATTACTTTCAAAACAAAGCAAGGGTTGTATGAATGGCTAGTTATGCCTTTTGGCTTAACTAATGTTACTACCACTTTCATGAAAGTCATGAATGATGTACTCAGACCTTTTATTGATGATTTTGTAATTTTATATTTAGATGACATTCTTGTTTTCAGTAAAACATGGGAAGAACATTTGAAGCATGTAAGGCAGACTTTAGATGTTTTGAAAAGAGAAAATCTCTATGTGAAGTTATCAAAATGTGAATTTGGCAAAACATCTTTAAATTGTTTGGGTCATATTGTAGGGGGTGGTGAATTGAAGATAGATCCCTCTAAGGTTGAAGTCATTGTGAACTGGCCTAAACCCAAATCTGCTATAGAAGTTAGGAGTCTCCTAGGAGTAGCACAATATTGGAGAAAGTTTATTACTAACTTTTCCTTGATTGCAACTCCCTTACATGCTTTAACAGGATTGAACAAGGTGTTTCAGTAGGGAGGCAAACAACAGAAAGCCTTCAACACCTTAAACGAAAAAATTATTACAACACCAGTACTAGCACTGCGAGATATTCAACGACTATTTGAGATTGAAACAAATGCCAGTGACTATGCCATGGGAGCAGTGTTGATGCAACATAGTAAACCCATATGCTATCATTCTGAGAAATTTAATTCTGCAGTAGTTAATTGTCCCACATATGATAAAGAATTGTATGCATTAGTACAGAGTGTGAAAAAGTGGAAACATTACCTAATGCGCAAAGAAACAATTATTATACATACAGATCATCAACTACTTCAATATTTTCACTCACAAACTAAATTGCAACAATCAAGACACTATAGATGGATGGGTTTTCTGCAGCAATTTCATCTTGTCATCAGATATAAGAAGGGCATACACAATAAGGTTGTAGATATGTTATCCAGACCAATCATAAATGCATCTACTATACTTAAGCATAACTCGGTAATGCATGAAAGCTACATCGAACAATATGCTCAAGATATAGATTTTAAAGATGTATATGCAACTTTAAGTCATGGAAAACAAGTAGAAGAATTGGATTATTATGTTAAGGACCAACTCTTGTATCATTTGGGAAAATTATGTATTCCACAAAATGAAAGAGCTAATATAATCAGAGAAGCACATACTTCTCTTATATCAGGTCATTTTGGTGTAAGTAAAACAGTTGCACAACTGCAAAGTTTCTGCTATTGGCCAAGAATGCATGAAATAGTTTCTAGATATATAAAAGGGTGTACCATGTGTGCTAAAAGCAAGACTAGCAATAGAAAATTAGGCTTGTACACTCCACTACCAGTTCCTTCTTGTCCTTGGGAAAGTGTTTCCATGGACTTTGCCGGGAGATTTCCAAAATCTAGAAAAGGTCATGATTATTTATATGTTATTGTGGATAGGTTTAGCAAAATGTGTATTTTGATACCTTGTAACAAGCAGATTATAGCTGAACAAACAACGAAGTTATTCTTTCAGCATGTGTGGGTTCATTTTGGGTTACCCACTTCCATTGTATCTTATCAAGATTCCCGATTTGTTGGGAAGTTTTGGTCAAATATGTGGGAATTGATGGACACCAAATTAAAGAAGAGCATAGCATTTCATCCACAAACAGATGGCCAATGTTATGAAACAAGCTCACAAAAAGATATAAAAGAGAGATCAATGCCTTAGAATTCACCCTCATTGAGGGGGCAACCTCCTTTACATTACACAAATGAACAATTCTTCGATGATTCAAATGAAAAAACCTCCTTTCTATATATAGGAGTCTAAGGAGTCACAATATAACCCAGTCGACCTACAATAATAATTATAAAGCCACAAAAAATAGCAAAAGAGGATTCCTCATGGGGCAACAGTAATAAAAAATGGGGGAAAATAGGGGCGCACAATATTAATAAGCGGATACAACTACAATAGTAATGGGGGTAATCACTAGTATTATAGGACCTAACATGCCCCTCTCCTTCAAAAAAGTGTTGTCCTCAACACTTGAGTAGTTTTGGATGCTTCTGTATAAAATTCTCATCCTTCCATGTGGAATCTTCGGTGGATAAGTTCTTCCACTTGATGAGATACTCCGAAATTGATCGATTTCGTCGCTGTTGAGTTATTGTTTCTGTGACTGCTTCCTGTTCCAATATAATTTTTCCTTCCTCGTCAAGTTCTGGCAATATTGTTTGAACTAGGAGCTTGTCGCCCATAACCTTCTTTAAACATGAAACATGGAAAATTGGGTGCACTCGAGATGCTGCAGGAAGCTCCAATTTGTATGCCATAGTACCAATCTTTTGCAACACCTTGTACGAACCATAATGATTTGGTAATAATTTATTATCCTTCTTAGCTTGCTTGAGGGACATTTGTTTATATGGTTGTAGCCGTAGGAATAGCCAATCACCTACATGAAAACTTCTTTCGCTGCGATGTCTATCTGGCTGTTGTTTCATTCTATTTTGTGCCAGCACGAGGTTATCCTTTAAGAGTTGGAGGACTTGTTGTTGATGTTCGATGTGATGTTCCACTACTTGAACCTTAGAATTTACTCTTAAATATGATGTGATGGATGGTGGCTTCTATCCATAAAGTGCCATAAAAGGGGTCATTTTTGTTGCTGTATGGAAGGAAGTGTTATACCACCATTCAGCCAAATGCAACCATTTGACCCATTGTGTCTATTTATCAGATACAAAGCAACAAAGATATCCTTCCAAACATTTGTTTACTATCTCAATTTGCCCATCAGATTGAGGATGATAAGATGAGCTATGAGCTAACTGAGTACCAAGACAAGAAAATAATTCTGTC
>APFE030571619.1:3821-46345 GCA_000404065.3 Pinus taeda
TAAATATAAGAGGACTTTTCCTCATTTGGACTCACTCATCTCATCACATCTCTCTCTCTCTCTACTGTGCAGATATGAGTCTCTTCTCTACTGCGCTGAAATGGGTCTCTCCGTCTCTCACATGTGAAACCGGAAGCTGTTGAATTTGAAGCTGCAACTACAGAAGTAAAGATTGACTTGTGTGGCCTAAAATATCTCCTCTTTGGAACTGTGCCGTAGGTTCATCTAAACCTCCTCTGAAAGCCGCAACTTTTGGTGGTGGAATGAAGTCAATCCGATGAACGGTTTGCAAGATATCGACTGCCCTAGTTTGAAGCCGGAAACTGCTGAAACTGAAGCTGCAACTGCAGAAGAAATATTGACTTGCGAGGCCTAGAAGATCTCCTCTTTGGAACTACGATGTAGGTTCATCTGAACCTCCTTTGAAATCCGCAACTTTTGGTGGTGGAATGAAGTCAATCCGATGAACGGTTTGCAAGATATCGACTACCCTAGTTTGAAGCCGGAAACTGCTAAAACTAAAGCTGCAACTGCAGAAGTAAAGATTGACTTGCGAGGCCTAGAAGATCTCCTCATCTGAACTACGCTGTAGGCTCATCTGAACCTCCTCTGAAAGCCGCAACTTTTGGTGGTGGAATGAAGTCAATCCGATGAACGGTTTGTGAGATATCGTCTGCCCTAGTTTGATGATGAAGCCGCTAATGTTGTTGCTGCTGATCTAGGGTTTTCTACTGCTGATATGAATCAATTTATTGTACTATTTCTCTCTGCTGAATTATTGAAGATAAAAGAATATTTGATCAAAGGGTTTCCCCACACATTGTGGGGTTTGTCCCTGGCTAGCCGCCACATCTTGTGTCTCTTGTCTTGGCTTGTTTTCTGTCGATCGTTTAATGTTCTATCTGCACTTTACTTTATGTACATGTGATTGCTAATTGGTGGAATATAATAAGAAAAAGAAGTAAACTGTTATAAGCATAGAACTTACCATAACTTAACATTATTTGTTTAAGGGAAAAAATATGTATTTATGAAAGATTGATGCACAAAATTTTGAACAGATAATTGCACATTGACAAATTAGGAGGATAATTTGGGTGGAAAAGACAAAATATTTTTAAGGAGAGATGGTATGAAGGAGGAGGTTAACATATTTTTCGCATGGTGTAGGATTTGTTAGGTGAATAAGGGATTGATTCAAAAAATTATATTACATACACCATTATCACTTCCAAAGCTACCCTTTGAAGACATAAACATGGATTTTGTACTCGAACTACTTAGAACACAATGCATGTTTAATGAAATGAGACATTCTTACCTTGTTAGAAAATAAATAATAAAAACTAGTACAAAAATATTTTCTTTAACGAGATAACAATGAATTCATGGATTGCCAAATGCAATCACAACACATAAGGATATGATGTTTTCAAGTTATTTATGGAGGATGTCGTTGGACAAGATGGAGACAAAGATATAATACAATTCAACATATCACCCTCACATAGATGGATAAAGAGAGGTAGTAAATCAAATCCTTGGAAATGTTCTAGGTGTTCATTTGGACATAGGCCCTAATAGTAGAATGAAGGTTTGGCATAAGTTTAGCTTTCATATGTTGAGTTTGTGAATAAGTTGTTGACATATTTACCATTTAGAGTTTTATATGGGATTAATATTTGGTCGTGTTATATTTTAGAAGGAACGGTCATCAGAAGGGCACATAAAATGAAATAAGGGTGAATAAGATCAAACTATACAAACTCAAAATAAAATTAGGAGATAATGCTCATGAAATTGAGTTGTTAGAGGATTTTGAAATGTTACCTATATTTAATGTCACATAATTATACAATTATATGAAAGGAGACACCAACACAAAGGAGGAGCATGAAGCAAAATAGGAAAGTGTGGAGATATATTTGAGGGAACATATGGTGAGAAAGAAGCTAGGAGAAATTGAGAGAGTTTTAGATAGAATCAAGATATTCAACAAATGGAGCATTGAGTACAAATAGTACATGGTGCAATGAAAGAGTGAACCATATGAAGATAGTACTTAGAGTTCTAAATCTAAGTACCAAAGAATTCAACAAGGGGAAAATTGTTGTTGAGGGTGCAATAACAATGTGAGGACATGTAGAAATTTATTGCAAGGAGGAGTTGGCTCAGGGGAACTCCAAGAAAAGTTGAGTTGAGTGCACAACTAAATAAAGATGTGTCATACGAAAGAATAAATATGTAAGTTTTCAGTTGAAACATATGAAGGATATAAAATGTGATGATGCCAATAAGAGAATAAAAAAATTTGATTAAGATAATGCATGGAAAAGAATGGAAGAATGTGCCACACAAGAAGCATGACAAGGAGTGAACGCGATGAGAATGATAGAGAGATGAGCATGGAAAGTATGAGTAAATCAAGGAGAAACATAATACTAGGATTAAGGGAGCTTGAAATTCATAGAGGACAAGAAGAGGAAGTCAAACATTAATTTAAGGATTTGAGGAACAAAAATGGGACAAAGAGGAAGATGAAGAGTTGTAGAAATATTTTAAAAGTCATCTAGTGGATAAAAATAGGTGCTAAACATGAGAATTTATTAGAAAATTATTACATCAAAACAAGAAATGTGATAAAATCACTTGTAAGCTGAGTATTTATGCATCAAGAGCAAAAACTGAGATGGTAATTTGTATATATCTATTAAGGTTTTTAATGAGAAGAGTAAATAATTACACATATGACCATGAGATGTATTGTTGAATTGTCCAGTTGGTTTATTAGTCTATGTGTGTGTTTTTTTTATATGGTGGTTCATGGACACTAGGTGGTCGCTACATCCATGAGAAAATATGGGTATATCAACCCCAAAGGAAATCAAATCCCACTGGAAAAACTAGCAGGGCCTAAATCTAAGGGCATCGAGGAAAATTGACCCTTTGACCTCCCAATCGGCTAAGTACTTAGCAATAGGAACTCAACCAGTTGAGATAACCCTTGGGGCTATCTTTGTGTGCTTTTGTTGTGAGGGTTTGTCAATGGTCCTTCTGCGACTGTGGTGAGTGTTGCAATGGTGTTTGGTTCGCGCCTGGTTATGGACTCTTCTGCTTGGTGGCTTGGCAGCTCCACTTGCACTTCCTCTTTTGCTGTTCATAATATTTTGTTGCCATAGTCTATCTTTTCAAGTTCAATTTTATTTGTTGGAACACACCATCATTTTGCAATTTGCACTTTTATGTTGAATTTTCATTAGATTAATGAGGCTAAAAGAATTTCAAATTGTTATTTTTTTTCAATTTTTTGTTTTTGTCAAGTATCTGCCAAGTAGCATTGAATTTTCATTTTTTTTCCATCATGTCTACATTGCTAAAATTTATCATGCATTGTGTTATTCAATTTTGCATCATTGTGCATCCGTTTGTGTTGAAATATGTTCTATATATAAATGTATAATGTCTTATTAGTGCCATAAGAACATCTTCAATTAAAAACAATTTGTTGTAAAATTGTGTCATATTTGCACACATTTCTAATATCATTCCTCTAGAGAGTTCCAATATATAGTGTGAGGAATCATGGTAGAAAATACGTAAACATAGAACCTCCTTGTAACCCATCTCTTCTCTTTGAAGTTCAAGCTAATGCACTACACTTATGAGGAAAACAACCATCATTTAAGCCACTACTAAGTACATAGTGTTGTGATACACCACCTAGCCTAGATTCATGTCAAATAATTTTGCCCTACCATCTTACTCCGTTTTTGGTGGGATCGATAAGACCTCCTTATCCTCAAATAAAAACCTTTCATGTGTCCAAGGATCTAAGCCTACCTAGAACACTTTCTTGATCACTTAATATCTCTACTCTTCCACTTCCTAACTACCTTAATACATTGGTATTACAATATTCCATGGATTTGATGGTTGGAATTAGTCTTTTCTTGTGTCTAACCATGGAAAAAGGAAGGGAAAAAATAATAAGTTTTTATATGAATTACTATGCTTTCACATACTCTCGGATCTTCTTATGAAAACACAATACCTTTCTCCACCCTCGCTAGGAGATGGACATTCCTTTGGACTTTCTCCCCCATTTCAATTCCTTTCATTTTTTTGGTTATGTTAAATCTAATCAAGAATAAAAATAAAGAATATGCACATTTGAAAATGTCATCATTTTCTTCCATCCTACTCAAATTTAACTCTTCAATATTTTGGTGGATGGGATATTAAATAAGGAGTTATCTAAAAAAATATTGCCAATTGAAAAGGAACTGAATTGATTATGTAGCTTCAAAAATACTAAAAAATCATTGTAGTAGGTATAACTTATGGAGGTGAAGACGAAAATGAATATATACATAAAGTTAGTGCATTAGATGTTTCATATTCTCTCTTTTAGTTGATTGTGTCCCATATTTGGAGCTCTAGTACATTAATTTTACAAAGCCACCAATTCATTTATGTGGTTTAAAATATCTTCTAACCTTATATATATCATTTATTTACATGAGTGATCACATAATTGAGCAACTAATAGAAAGTGCCTCTCTTATAAAAACATTGTTGGTTGTGAATTGTAGAGGACTAAGCAACTTGAAAATCTTGGGAGTTAATCTCAATTATTTACAACCTTTCAGTTTCACTATTCCAATAGGATATTGTAGAAATTTGAAAACATTCCTTATTATTTTATTTTATTTCAGCGGGTTTGATAAGACATACTTAATGTTATGTCCAGGAATATGGAATTTCACTTTTCTTACGTTCACCTTTATTACCTTCATCATCACTTTTGGATGCATTTCCACACTTCTTATCATCATCCCCTCTTCCATTTTTTCTTTCTCCACCATCTTTCTCTCCACTACCAGCATTCTTATCCCTATGACCACCTCCTTCCCTTTTTCCCCTTTCTTTCTTTCCTTCATCCAATTTCTGAACCCTTCTTGATTATCTCATTCCATGCCATGTGAGATGATATACATATAATTTCTAGATGAGCTATAATTGAATCTAGTAAAATATTGAAATAACAACATTAAACATTAAAAATGGCATAGACAACATGTAAGTACCGAAAAATGTAATACAATGCCTTTTTTATTTTACACACTACTATAACCAGCCATAGTTGTATTGAAGTTTGGGTGTAATGGCATAGGGAGACATGGATAATGTTGTAACTATCTCTTTTCATTCTCTCTTATGATGCAACAACTCATCTTTGTTGAAAATAAATATATCATAGCACTTCTCAGTTGATCCAAAATGGATCCAGCACGGCCTCTAAATCTAAAGTCTTCAAATACAGGTGAAAGTGGAACAAGGTGAAGAGCTCATTGAAACAAAGATAATGGTGCAAACCGCAATGCAAATATGAGTTTGGATAAGGAAACTAGAGCTAATCAAAGATTCAAGTCAAAAGGTCAAAGCCTACGTTAGCAGGACATGTGGCAACCCGGGTCAGAGTCGCAGGTACCTAATGATGTTAGGGCAACAAATGATGTGGCAGTCTACGATTGGTTCAGACCTTAGGCAATGAGGAGCAATGATAAAGAACAACGATCATCCAATCAAAGGAGATCGATGAATATCACATCGAAACATACAAGCATGTTATCTAGAAAAAGAGACGCGATATATTTATACAAAAGAGATAAACTCTTTGAGTTCCGGAAGGAGGGCGGTAAATGGGTTATCGTGTGCCCTCAAGGCAGGAAACTGTTTTAGACCGAAAGCACATGATTCCACTCAACAAGTGACACGTAGCCTCCTGATAACCACTTTATTGCCTGCATTCGGAGAAATAGCGAATGCACTAGTTGGAGTGCGAAACTGCGCGACAACCATCGGATGGTAGAGGACAGATCAACGGTGTAGGCTATCTAGATCAGTTGAGGAGCAGGACGTGACATCGTCAAATGGGTTGTTCTCGAGATCAGTGTCGGGGAAAGGCTGGATGGTCGGGGTCCACCCGTGCCCGCCTGTCCTTTCGTTTTTCGCCTGTTTCTATTATAAACATATTGTTTCCATGTTTAATGGAAATTGTAACTAAAACGTGTTATAAAAACACTATAATACAAAAATTTGATAGAGGAGTGTATTGTAAACCATTCCATGGGGTCTGGAGGTCATAGTGACCAGTACGATCGTGTTTATACTTATTTCGACTCAAGGATTCGAGTGGAACTCCGCGGTGAGATCCATTTCTGTGTTTGAGACTATGTTTTAGAGCTCACACCTGTAACAACCATTTTGACGACATAATATAGAGGCCAACACTGGAAGCTAGGACCGAGAGACGTAGCCAAGAAGTCTAGTGAACTCCTTTATCATTTTGGCTGTGTTGATGTGTTATTATTATGCTTTATGATTATTTAATTGTCTGTATTATTTGCAATCTTTTCGATCCATTGCACTAAATAATATAGACAACTCTACACATAAGTATGTGATCCCTTTTTATCAAATTCAGATCATTAGTACACGATTTGTTATACTTCATGTAGTAAGTTAAGCAACTCCTTCCTACCTTAGATAGGTAAGAGATCCCTTCTATTAGCTCTTGAAGGTTTTCATGCACTTGTGTCTTTTGATCTAGCAATTATATCCCTAAAATTAATATATGAAGTGTATGGGCTCTAATATTAAAATATATTAACATAGTTGATAACTAAACTATCTTGATTTTTTTCATTAACATTCCTTCATGAAGCATATTTAGTAGAAGTAAATAGAAAAACTTATCCATAAAAAAGGGCCTTGTAACACTTCATTTTCCTCCCAGCCTATAATTATAATTATGAACTATGGTGGACAAATTATGAATTATGTAAATGTGATAGCCCCAATCATGGTTCTCTCGTAAAAGGCATTGTAAATATTTTTACAGAAATGAAATTTTGAAAGGGGACTGAGTCAAGGACACAAATTCTAGAGTTGAGAGGAGGTTGCTTTCTTGGCATGTCAATGAGTTTCTTGTGGAGAAACCTAAACTGTTTTTGGGACAACCATTAAAGGGCTGATTGGTGAGCCTTAATGGACTCGTTAGGAAAGTAATTTGGGCTGCAAATAAGTATGCATGCCATGTTTCCTTGAGAAATACTTACAAGGAAAGGATAACTAAATTAATGAACCTGACTATGTTGTAAGTAAGGACATAAATCAATCCTAATGTAGAAGAGAAGATAACAAAGAAAAATAGGGGGTTTGATCTTATTGAGACACACTCTCTCTCATTCACTTAGACAAAGATAGAATTATCCACTCACTCATTCAACCATACAAGATTCAACATCCAGAAAGAAGAGAGGAGGAAAATGAACTGTTTTTTGGTTGGCAATATTGGTAAACAAGTGGTTTATCCTTGGTGAGGAACAATGCCTCTCAAGTCCTTGTAAATCCAGAGCGTGGATATGGTTTTCTTTGGATTCCCATATTGGTGTGGGTGGAGGATTATATCCTTGAATTCTTGGAGGGACAACCTCTAAAACCTTCTTGTTGTTGATTTATAGTGGGCTTTAGATTCCCTTAAGTGGGTTGAACCACGATGTTTTATTTATGGGTGGAGATTTACTCTCTGGATTCCCTTGGTATCTTTTGGGTGGAGGTAGCTTACCTCTAGGATCCATACTTTTCCATTTGATTACTAAGTGGTTGGTGGGTGGAGGAGTTAGGTCCTCTGGAGTCATTGTTGTTGATTAGTGGTTGTCATTGATGTCAACCCAAGCAGCACCGGGGGCTACCCCGATATTTCAAGGGAATTTTGACTTGACAATTCATATTATTTTGCATCAAATATCTTCTCGATGAATTCTACTCGTTGATATGTTTCCGTTGATATATGGTATGCCTCCCATTTCTTCACAGTTTGAGAGATATTTGTGTTTGAAGTTAGTAACCCCAGTTAGTGGGCTAAAACCCTATGGGGTTGTGGCATGGCACTCATAATTAGTTGTGGTCATTGAATAGTCAACAATTAATAATATTTTTTTTGCTCCTAAATTCCCTCCAACGTTCACTTGTTGAGGACCCTATCAACTCAAGACATTCATATAAATAATGATCCTCATATCCTCCTCTTGTAGGGATTTTGGCTTCAAATAGGTCATCATGAAATTTTCGCTATAATTTTTTTCTGCGAAGCTTTGGAAGTTGAAATTAAAATCCATTTGAGTCGACATCTTGATGCACCTCATGACCAAATTTTAGATCTTGGTTTGCTATATTTCAGAGATATGATCTGAGGAAGTTAAGGTTTTTGCAGGTTCCCAAATTCCATGTCAGACAGGTGATGTTGGGAAAATCGTCATAACTTTCTCTCTGAGAATTGGATTTAAATTTCATAAATAATCACAGAAAGAGGATGGAAGGTAGTTTTTTGAGTAGCATTTTCAGGGCCGAAGATAGCAACAATGACACGTGGAACTTCGTACAAGTTCTCTCTACTGAACCAGGCTATAATCAAGTCATCGTGGGAGATTGGGCATAACTATTTCTTGAAGAATCCAATATTGATCAAAACTGTGGAGTTACAAAGAGGAATCAGAGGGATACCATAGGAAAAAATTTCCAACCCTGGAGATTCGAAATTACATAGATACAACAAATTCAATATAGAGCTCCTAGAAGGCAAGAAAAAGCATGCATTCAAGGATCACTATAGTAAGGGCCACATATCAACAGTCAAGTGTAATTCTCCTATCAAAAGGTATGTATGATTAGTGTTTACATTTGAAATACGAGTATCATCTCTGACATATGTTTTTGTAGGACAACGTAAGTACATATAGGGTCTTTGTTATATCTTGATGTCTCTATATGTCACAGTTAGTTTTGATACCACATGTTGGATGTCCTATTCTTGATACTACACATTTGATGCTACACCAAATCTACTAAATCTATATGATGTTGTATTTTCATGTTACTTGTCTTGTCATAGTTGATAGAATGGTCTCTGTTTTTTAGTTAGAACTTGGTTCATCACAAGTCTAGGGTCTGTCATCAGTTTCTATTGTATATATCTTTATGTCAGCTTTGGATATAGTCTTGCATAGAGTCCAGGCCTATATCAACAATGGGAGTCTTTGTCTATTGCTGCAACAATTCAACAAAAAAAGTGAAAAGAAAATTTCAGGTATGCATTGTAATTTTAATTTGTATTTATTCATTATTATGCACTTACATGTGTTTTGTAGGTAGAGGTAAGTTGAAGGGTATTTTGTTTTTCCTTTTGAGATTGGGTTTCGCTGGGAAAATTTGCATTTAGGTAGAAGAATATTCAAGGACAACATCAAGCGAGCATTCAAGAGCTAAAGTATCAAATCAAAGAAAGCATTATAACGAAACATCCTTGAAAGACATGAAAACCATCTGTATATTGTGAAGAAGTGTCAAGGCTAAGATTCATCATTGTAAAGTTGTAAAAGAGTCATTTGTAAAAGTGTTATCATTGGAAGAGTCATTATTGTAAAAGAATCAATCTGCCTAGAGTCGAAAAGGCATTGTTGGGAGGTATAGGAGTCTCTATCGGGATGATATCATGGTTGGGTTACAGGTCATAGTGTGATTTGGTGTTCGGTCAAAATCATTATAAATCATATTGTATTGTGGATCATTTTCCCTAGTACAAGAATCCACACTCTTGTCTCATTTCAGTCATTATAGGGTGGTATGAAGGTGCTAGGTAGGTGCATGAAGTCGCCTATAGGTTGGAGGCTGTGAACACTTCAGGGTGGTAGGTTGGTCTAGGGTGTTGGGGCATCCATTCAGTTGATTACTGAAGAAACCAAGGCATTTGGGTGTCCTTCCAATGGGAGCTGGAGAAGAATGATTTTCTATAATTCTAGGAAGTTTTTGCTTTCATTTCAGTCGGGGCTGAAGATTAAATAATTTATTAGAAAAGCATTTGGTGGTTTTTGACCTGGAGGGGGTTTTCCACCTAATTTTTTTGTGCCTCCCATGTTATTTTATTTACTATTATTAATGCATAAACATAAATAATATTTGAATATAAACTAATACTCTAGAAAGATTTAAAAGTGCTAATTTCTAAGGAATATTGCTTCACCCCCCATCTCAATATTTTCCAACAATTGGTTTCAGAGCCAAGTTCCTTCAATAACAATCTCACAACTGGAAGGAGATCATGGAGTATACTAAGAATAGAGTTCCTTTGTTCAATGTAAATAACTATGCACTTTGGAGTGGAAGAATGCAAGTTCATTTGCCAGTGTAAGGATACAAAGTATGGGAAATCTTTGACAAAGGCTTCACACTGACCCAGGATGAACAAGGTAAGAAAAATATGGTATATGATGCAAAGGCTAAAGATCTTATTATCAATGGGCTTATCAAATCTGTTTATCTTAAGGTATTGAGTTGCAAAACTGCTAAAGAGGTATGGGGCAAGCTTGAAAATATATATGCAGGTGACTCAAAGGTGAAAGAAGCAAAACTTCAAAATTTCAAGGAAAAATTTGAGCAACTCAAAATGAGGAAGATGAAGATATTGATACATACTTTCAGGTGTTGATGAAACAACAAATACATTGGTAGGTTTGGGAGAACTTGCTGAAACGATTGTCAAAAAGATCCTCAGAACCTTGCCAGCAAGATTTAACCCTAAGGTATCTGTCTTGGAAGATAGATCGAATTTGACCAATCTCAGCATAGATGAATTGCATGGAATTCTTACAGCACATGAAATGAAGATTGAAGAAGAGGATGGCACATCTCACTTAGAAACAACATTTTCCACATCCAAGAATAATAGTAAGGACAAGCAGACTCCGAAAGCAAAATATTGCAATTGTAAGGATGAGGAAAAGGAAGAAGATGAAGAATAATTCCCAGATAAAGAGTTTGCCTATTTCACATGGAAATGAGAACATGTATGAGAAAATTCAAAGCTAAACTTCCGTTAATATGTTTTGATTGTGGTGAGTTTGGGCATTTTGTAGCAAAATGTCCTCACAAAAATGAGGTTGTTATGAAAGGAAAGAAAATTCCTAGGAAGTTCAACAAGCAATGCAAGAAAAAATGATTTAAGAAAAGTTTCTTCTCCAAATAAGATAGCTCCTCATTCGAAGAAGACAATGATAACAAAGAAGAATTCAATGGAAGAGTATTGTTTATGGCCAAGCACAATAAGCAAGAGGAACTTGATGAAGAAGGAGATGAAGAAGTAGAAATGACTGAGGTTGAATTTCAAAATGAAGTAATCAAGGTTATCAAAGAGATCAAGGCTGAGAAGAAGCACGTCAACACTCTTGAAGACGAATTAAAGACAAAAAGGGAACGGGTCCTAAATCTTAAAATCATGGTTGAAGAATACAAACGAATTAAAGAATCACTCAGGAAATAATTAAACGAAAGTAACAAGGAAAGAGAAGCATTGGAAGCTGAAATCGTTTCTTTACGCAAAGGAAGTAAAAAATGGAAAAAATCTTCAAAACTACACCAACAGCTCAAAGACTTTGGACGAACTAATCAACCACCAATGATCATGTAGCGATAAGACTGGTCTTGGTTACAAAGAAAAATTCAAAAAGGAGTCAAGTCCTATTATGACAACTAAAGAAGATGGATATGCAAAATCTACCAAGCAAGTAGATCTCCCAGCTAGATCAAGAGATCAAGACTCATAGGAAGCACCTTGGAAGATAATTCCTCGAAGAAGATTTCCTCCCAGGTATCAACGTATCTTTTATGGTCATTATTATTCATGTGGAAGGTTTGGACATAGAGCTACAGAATGTCACATGTATGTTTGGAATGAATATAATTCCAGGAGATCCTTCGGAAATGGATATTCTAGAACTCAACATAATATCAACAAATTTGATGATGTCGAATGTTACAAATGCAACAATTTTGGACATATGGCTAGGGATTGTGAAGTTCCAGACAGGAACAACTATTATTAGCAAAACCCTAGAAGAAAATTTGCAGGATCACAAGATAGACACCAAACAAAATATTCTATGAATAACATCGAATGTTACAAATGTCATAACTACAGACACATAGCTTGTATCTATAGGTACAAGATGGAATCAACCATGAATGAAAAGCATGACGATGAGAATAACAAGGTTTGGGAAGGAAAAAAGTATAGGATGAACAAGTACAAGATAAGCAAGAAAAGAGAAAAGGAAATAAGGTCCCAATAGTTATGCTTTCACGATTCATAATGGATTATGAGGAATCAACAGTTGCTTCAGATAATGACTCAAGTCAAGCTGGCACATTAGGTGACTCACTATTTTGAACAATCTGACTTGTTAACTCCTTAATGTTTGTACAGGAGGAGTCTATGCAATAGTATATGGCACAAGTCTATGATTGACATGAAGGTAGTTTGAACAAGATGGCAGTTTCATTATAGTTTCAGGGGGAGCAAAACAGTTGAAGGATTATAGGTTACCAGGAACAAAGCAAGATTAGTCTACAAAGGATATGCATAGGTTGAAGGAATCAATTTTGAAGAAACATTTTCTCCTGTTTCCAGAATGGAAGCTATCAAGATGTTTCTCGCTTATTCTTGCTCGAGAAAAATGAAGGTCTACCAAATGGATGTTAAGTTAGCTTTTCTAAATGGTGAATTGGAGGAAGAAGTTTACATTGAACAACTCGAAGGTTTTCTGCTCTCTGACAAAGAATACTATGTCTGCAGATTAAAGAAGGCTCTATATGGTCTCAAGCAAGCTCCTAGGGCTTGGTATGCTCGTCTTGATGGATATCTACATCAACAGGGATTCAAGAAAGGAAGCGCTGACAACAATCTCTATGTGAAAGTGGATTAGTATAACCTAACAATTATTGAAGTATATCTAGATGATATAACCTTTGGAAGCAGTGATGACAGATTAAGTAAAGAATTTACCACAAAAATGCAAAGTGAGTTTGAAATGCCTATGATTGGCGAACTGAAATACCTTTTAGGGCTTTAGATTACTTAGCAGGATAAAGGAATATTCATATATCAAACCAAGTACATCAAATAAATGCTCATGAAATTCTAGATGGAATATTGCAAGCCAATCCTTACCCCCATGGTAACATGTTGCAAGTTAAGCTTAGAAAATTCATCAAAGGATGTGGACCAAAGGTTGTATAGATCCATGACTGGTATTCTCTTATATGTGTCAGCTTCCTGACCTGATGTGATGTAGGCAGTTGGACAAGTAGCAAGATTCCAAGCAACACCAAAAGAATTCTTTGGTATCTTAAAGGCACAACGAAATATGGTCTATGGTATCCCAAAGGAAATGATCTGGTCATCCAAGCTTATACAGATGCAGATTGAGCAGGAAGTGTTGATGGTCGTAAGAGTACCAGTGAAGCAACATTCTATCTAGTTGGTTGTCTTGTTTCATGGTTAAGTAAAAATTAGTCTTCAATCTCGTTATCCACAACAAAAGCAGAATATGTTGCGACAACAACTTGTTGTACTCAAGTTCTTTGGATGAAGCAAACTTTGTAAGATCTTAAAGTAAAGTTTGATGAGTCTATTCTTATATTTTTCGATAACACCAGTGCCAAATATCTCCAAGAATGATGTGATGCATTCCAAAATGAAGCACATTCTGATTAAATATCATTTCATTAGAGAGCAGGTCACTGAAAAGAATATCAAGCTTGAATATGTTGGAAAAAAGGAACAAATTGCTGACAGTTTTACCAAACCATTACCTCGTGAATCATTTTAGGATCTTCTCCAAAAGCTTGGGATTCTCCCAAGTTTTCATTAGACTCTTTCTCTTATCTACTCAAGTAGAAAGGGGGGGTGGAGATTTGTACAGAGCTGCAGGATGGTTGTTTGTCAGGGGTAGTTACCCTTTGCCATTGATGAAAAAGGGGTAGAGAAGGCAATAGGAAGAGGTTTCATGATCTGAGGGGGAGTACTTGCGTTGCCATCAATACCAAAGGGGAAAATTGTTGATCAGTAGTTGTCATTGATGTCAACCCAAGCAGCACCAGGGGATACCCGATCTTGCAAGGAATTTTGATTTGAAAACTCATATTATTTTGCATCAAAGATCTTCTGGATGGATTCTACTTGTCAAGATGTTCCATTGATATATTGTACTCCTCCTAGCTCCCCACGGTTTGAGAGTTATTTGCGTTTGAAGTTAGTAACCTTAGTTAGTGGGTTAAAACCCTATGGGGTTGCGCCTTGGCATTCATAATTGGTTGTGGTCATTGAATAGTCAATAATTAATAATATTTTTTTCTCCTAAAATCCCTCCAACGTTCACTTGTTAAGGACCCTCTCAACTCAAGAAATTCATATAAATAATGACCCTCATATCCTCTGCTTGTAGGGATTTTGTGGCTTCAAATAGGACATCGTGAAATTTTCGATATAATGTTTTTTCTACAAAGCTTCAGAAGCTGAAATTAAAATCCATTTGAGCCTAAATCTTGATGAACCTTATGACTGAATTTCATATCTTGGTTAGGTATATTGTAGGAGATATGATATGAGGAAGTTAGGGTTTGTGCAGGTTCCCGAATTCCATGTCAAACAGGTGACGTTGGGAAAATCATCATAACTTTCTCTCTGAGCATTGGATTCAAATTTTGTAAATAGTAACAAAAATAGGATGGACTATATTTTGTTGAGTAGAATTTTTAGGGCTGAAGGTAGCGACAGTTACACATGGAACTTCATACAAGTTCGCTCTACTGAACTAGGCTATAATCCAGTCATCGTGGGAGATTGGGCATAACTATATCTTGAAGAATCAAATCTTGATAAGACCTATGGAGTTGTAAATAGGACACATAGGGCTACCACAAGATGAAATTTTAGACCCGGGAGATCCGAAATTACATAGATACAATAGATTCAATATCAAACTACTAGAAGGCAAGAAAATGCACACATTCAAGGATCACTGCAGTAAGGGCCACACATAAATAGTCAAGGGTAAGTCTCCTACATCAAGGTATTTATGATTAGTATTTACATTTCAAATATGTGTATCATCTCTGACATATGTTTTTGCAGGACAACGTAAGTACGTATATGGTCTCGGTTATATCTCTATGTCTCTATATGCGACAATTAGTTTTGATACCACATTTTGGATGTCCTATTCTCGATACTACACATTTGATGCTACACCAAGTATGTTAAATATATATGATGTTGTAATTTCATGGTATTTTTCTTCTCATAGTTGATAGAATGGTCTATTTTGTTGTACTCAGAACTTGGTTCATCACAAGGCTAGGGTCTGTCATCAGTTTCTATTGTATATATCTTTAGGTCAGTTTTGGATATAATCTTGCATAGAGTCCAAGCGTATATCAAGAGTGGGAGTCTTTGTCTATTGCTGCAACAAGTCAACAACAAAAGTGACAGGAACATTTTAGGTACGCATTGTAATTTTAATTTGTATTTATTCATTATCATGCACTTACATGTGTTTTGTAGGCAGAGGTAAGTTGAAGGGATTTTGTTTTTCCTTTTGAGATTGAGTTTCACTAGGAAAATTTGCATGCAAGTAGAATAATATTCAAGGACAACATCAAGAGAGCATTCAAGAGTTGAAGTATCAAATCAAAGGAAGCATTACAATGGGACATCCTTTAAAGACATGACAACCATCCATATATTGTGAAGAAGTGTCAAGGCCAAGAGTCATCATTGTAAAGTTGTAAAAGAGTCATTTGTAAAAGTGTCATAATTGGAAGACTCATTATTGTAAAAGAATCAATCTGCCTAGAGTCGAAAAGGCATTGCTGGGAGGTATAGGAGTTTCTGTTAGGATGATATTGTGGATCATTGTCCTTGGTATGGGAATCCACACCCTTGTCTCATTTCAGTCATTATAGGGTGGCGGGGAGGTGCTATGCAGGTGCATGAAGTCACCTATAGGTTGCAGCCTATGAACACTTCAGGGTGGTAGGTTGGTCTAGGGTGTTGGGGCATCCATTCAGGTTATTACTAAAGAAACCAGGTCATTGGGGCATCCTTCCAATGGGAGCTGGAGAAGAATGCTTTTCTAGAATTCTAGGAAGTTGTTGCTTTCATTTCAATTGGGGTTGAATATTAAAGAATTTATTAGAAAAGCATTCGGTGGTTTTTGACCCGGAGGGGGTTTTCCACATAAAATTTTTGTGCCTCCTATGTTCTTTTATTTACTATTATTACTGCATAAAAATTATTAATAATTGAAGATTAACTAATGCTATAAAAATATTTAAAGGTGCTAATTTCTAATGATACTGATTCAACCCCCTTCTCCACCCCCCCACCCATATTTTCCAACACTTGTTTCAGCTAGAAGTTAATATTTTATCCCTGAAGCAAGCACCTCAGTCTTGGGAATCTAGCTCTGGGGTGTTAGTTGCAAGTGACCTTGGTTGCAGATGGCTAAGGTTGGGTGGAGAGTCCTCATCCTAGACTAAACTTACCAAAGCATTGTAAGATAAGTCTTCTTATGCATTGCAATGTCCTTAAGCATGTGTTTGAATTCCTGGCTTGAAATGATGTGTATATGAGAAATGAATATGTATTGTGTTCTCAACTGAATGGTACTCATGATTGCACTGAAAAAGATATAATGCTTCTCTGGTTTAAATTATTATACCTATGAAATATGTGACAATACAATTACTAAACATGAATGATTTACATGCTAAGAAAAAAGGTGAAGGCGCCAGAAATAGTCCTGATAGGATTGAACCAGACTATAACATAATAAACAATAAAAATGTGCACAGAGTAAGGCACATGAATGGGTCATAAGAACCAAATTCTACCATCACAATATTTAGTATACGAATCCTTTTATTACATAATAAATGTTACATCGAATACAACATGTCGACAAGGTCTATGCATACACATGTCGATGGATGTACATGCATTTATAGGGTATGAGTTGATGTCAAGGATCACATCTTCTTTTAACCATATTAAATAGTGACTCTACTTTAGAGTTTCTTGTAGCCTTTCATTTTCAATAGTCTTGGAGGTCTTGAACAAGATTAATAGCGTTGTTGGCTATGACACTGCAAGCCGGAGGGTGTGCCTTGGCTAATAAATCATCGAGAAGTATTGATATCCTCAAGGCCCTTTTTGTATTTTACAACCATGGTGGGCTTAGGAAGAGCATTTCGATCATAAGCTCAAAATGGGTAGCCTCAGTAAGGGCTAACAACGCATAGAGGCCATGGTATAATGTTGGAATGGATCTTGTCGATTGCAAATACTCTGCAACCAAGGCCAAAATGAACCCATGCTCGAAGGGCAAGGTTGCTAAGAGATGCATTGCATTGAAGTTGAGTGAGGATCCAACTTATAAATTAATCAGACAATTGATGCACTTGGTTGAAGGGAATACCTAGATGTGGAGGGCCTTGATTGGCACACTTAGATCACAACTTCTCACGATTCGACGAGGGACAAATCAACAGTGAGGTAAGCAGAGATAATGTTCACCAACCACATGTTGTGATACCCATCCCTTGTGGCATCACCAGGAAGGGAAGTAAGGGTGGCACACATTCTCTAAGTCATTTAATCCAATGAAGGAGATGAGTGTCGCTCAATGTGGGGGTTGAAACCATGATCCATAACCCTAATTGTGTCAATCCCTGCTAGGATTATTGTCCATTCAAGTTGCATCAGCAAAAAAACATGGATTTAGGCGCTGAAGTAAGAGAATCGTCGGATGAGCGGGGAGATAGTTAGTATTGAAAAGTGATGTGGACGTGGGGTCTATCGTGAATGGTGGTGGGGTTAGTTTAATTAAAATCAAATATATATAATTATTAATATAGTTCATGATAAGACACAAACAAATATTAATAAATATAATTAAACCTAAATAATTATAATTAAATATAAATATAAAAACAACCATATTTTTTATTTATATGTTAAAAATTAAATGTTTATATATATTTGTCTATGAAAAAATAATAATAATATATAACTAGTATCCCATTCCTCTAACTAAACTTGAGGGGTTGGATTTTCAGTAACAACCCGTTCCACTAGAGTGGTGGGATGGGATTGTCACAGGTGGCATCACAGCATCCAGGTTCAACACTTTGACTGGATGGGATTCATCACAAGCAAGCAATGATTTTTAGAAATTACCTAAGCAATATGTTAGGTGTTAAAGTCCAGTCTAAATAACTTAATAACATACATAAATGGGCATTATTCACTCCGCGACTTGTTGGAACAACATGAAGTTCAGTAGTTAGCATGATTGAACATATTTCAAACTGTAATAAATTATGAATTTGGGAAATCCTACAGACTTCAAATGGTAAATTGTTATATTTATGTGCTAATATGGTTATTTTGTTGCAGAGAGACTATTATGGCAACTCTGCAAGGGCATGACAATGTGTTTAATTGGCAGTTTATTTTAATGTTTATGCACTAACAAATTATATTACTTTAATTGTAATTGGTGCATATGAGTTATTCAACATTATGATTATGTTAATGTGGTTGTCTTATCACAACAAGGATCACCATGACAACTCGATGAGCATGAAATTCATGGCCATAATTGTGTCTATTTATTTATCTATTTGTATTATATAATAGTGTGTGTGATTGACAACACATCACAAGCAGCATAAGACAGAGCCAAAGCATAAACGAGGACTCGAATGGTGTAGTACAATTATGATTAATGTTAGTATGGAAGTGAAGAGGTCAAGGCCAATGAAGAGGAAAGATCGGTTGACCAAGGGGGAGGAAGCCACTCTCCAAATTGGATGGATGCTCTGAGAAGCCTAAAGGCTTAAGTTATAAGCATAAAGGAAGATAATGAGAGGTTGGTAAGAGCCCAAGAGAGGAAAAATGAGACAAATACAATCATTCTGAAAATTATTTTAGATTTGCAGAGCTAGAGGCAGTCTGAGATGAGGGCTAGTCATAGAGGTAGAGGGAGCCCTCAGGGATCAGAGGAGTATACCATTGAAGCAGATGGTGGCAGGTCCAGAAAGAGGCATAGTCTTGAAAGTGAGGACATCGTGAAGGGAGATGCACCATTGAGCACCCCAAGAGGAGGAACCAACATTGATGTGCATCATTCTTGCAAACCATACAGTTCTGCTACTAGGAGGCATTATCATTACTCCCATCATCAACAACTTCATCATCCAAGAAGAAAGGAAAATAATTACATGCCTGAGGAGTTTAAGAAAACCAAGCCAACCACATTTGATGGGGATATGGAAAAGGCAAAGGATGAATAAGCTTGGTTATTGGGCATGAAGAAGTTTTTCAGAATACATAACTATTTTGAAAATATGAAACCTAGAGTTTCCCCCTACAACTTGAAAGGAAAAACAAATATATGGTGGGAAGATTTAAAGAATGCTATAGGGATTGTTGAGAGGGAGTTGACTTGGAAAAAATTTGAAAATCTCTTCAGAGAGAAATATCTATCTGAACGTTATTATGATGGCAAGGAAAAGGATTTCTATGAAATCAAGATGGGGCAATTATTAGATGAGGAATACGTCACTGAATTCCTAGGGCTATTGAGTTATGTACCATATCTCAAGGATGAGAAACTAAAGATTAAAAGGTTCATTAGTGGGTTTCCTATGGCATTCAGAGATAAAAATAAGTCACTAGAACCACCAACTATAAAGCATTGCTATGAAAAAGCTAAACGTAGGCCAAAGATCAAGGGTAACTAGCAAGCAAAGAAAAACACTGGAAATAAGAGAAATTGGCCCAAGAAAAACTCAAAAAAGAGGGAAGGTAAGAAACCAACCCCTATAAACCAATTTCAACATAAATCTAACATTGTTGTTAAGAAAAATGTGCAACAATGAAGACCAAGTTTGAGGGATGAGAGCCACTATAACGTTGGATTTGTAGGTGAAAACCACAAAAAAAGGGATTTACCACATCAAAAAAATGTTGGATCAAATATAGTGCTCAAGAAGCTCACATAGTACGTGATGTAGCTCAAAATGTGCTAAGAATTTATGTAGTGGTGGACAACTACCAAGCAGACCACCTAGCATCCATCATTGAGATGGAAGGTAAGTTGCATGATCAAGTTATTTTCATTTTAATTGATCTTGGTTCTAACTATAGTTATGTCATCCCAAAGCTTGTTGATAATGCAATCTAGTCAAGGAATTGCATGAAGAACCATGGTTGTTTTAGTTAGAAACCATAACAAAAAGGAAAATCAGTCATTGGGTATGATCATGTGTATTTGATCTCAGTGGCATGCTACGAAATCTCGCTTGAATGTATTTCTATTGGGTGCATATGGCGTGCTATTGGGCATGGATTGGTTTTATTTACATCAAACCAACATGGATTGTTTTAACAAAGAAATTGAATGCTTAGATGAGCAAGGAGAGCATAGTCTTGCAGGGAAAAAGGAAGCCTACATTAGTAGGTTGATCACTGTTATGCAAGCCAAATGTAGCAATAGAAAAGGATGCACATTATTTACAGTGAGCATTTCTAGTGATGAGAAAGTTGACATTGAAAATATGACAGAGGAAAAGGAACCGCTGAAGAAGTACCTTTCTTTGTAGCAGTACGCGAATGTATTTCCAAGGGAGGTTCCTGGATTACCTTCTCACAGAGAGATAGATTTCTTTATTGAGTTGGTACTTGGAGCAATGCCAACATCCAAGGAACCATACATAATGATTACCCTTGAGTTGGTGGAGCTAAAGTTGAAGCTAAATGAAATTCTTGATAAGGGTTACATAAAGCTGAGTGTGCTTCCATGGGGAGCACTGGTGTTGTTTGTAAAGAAGAAAGATGGAACCCTAATATTATGCATTGATTATAAGCAACTAATCAAGGTGGCCATAAGGAATAGGTACCCATTTCCAAGAATTGATGATCTCTTTGGTCGGTTGATAGAAGTAGCAATGTTCTCCAAGATTGAGTTGAGGTCATGATATCATCAAGTTAGGATCAAGGAGGAGGGTATTCATAAAACTTTGTTCATAACAAGATATGGACACTATGCTAAGGGAGCCGAAGTTCTATGCAAAGATAAACAAGCGTGAATTTTTCTAGTCACATATACACTACTTGGGGCATGTTGTCTCTAGATAAGGGATATCAGTTGATCCAGAAATGTGAATGAGATTAGTTGTTCATGGGATTGGTAGGTTACTATAGAAGATTCATCAATAATTTATCTAAGATAGGCCACCCTATCACATCCTTTTAGAGAAAAGGGAAGAAATTTGAGTGGAAAACTTAATGTGAAACAAGTTTTGAGCAGATGAAGCAGTTTCTCATCAATGCACTAGTGTTGAGGATTGCAATTGACAAGGATTTTGTGGTATGCACAGATGCTTGCAAGGAAGGGCTTGGTGGAGTCTTGATGCAGGAAGGGTAGGTGATGTGTTATGAGTCAAGACAATTAAATGAGCATGATGTGAATTATGTAAATCATGACTTAGAGTTAGTTTCCAACATCCATGAATTAAAGATGTTGGGGCATTACCTCGTTCACAGAAAAATCATACTTATGACAGACCATAGTGGGCTCAAGTACTTTTTTGAGCAGCCCAAGTTGAATGAGGAAAGTAAGATGGCTGACCACACTCAGTGAGTTTGATTTTGAAATTAGGTACATTAAGGGTAGAGAAAATAAGGTTGCTAATGCTCTTAGTAGGAGAATTCTAGTGATTCAAGTGGAAATTGTAAGTTCTTATAAAATAGACTTGGTAGAAAAGGTAAAAAAAGTTGGACAACATGATGAAAAATACCAACAATTGAGAGAAACATTGCTGCAAGGTGGTGAGGGGGAGGAATATCACCTCATTTATGATGACCTAGATAGATTTAAAAACATAATTTATGTGCTGAACAATGAGAAATTAAAAAGGCTCATAATGAAATAATTTCATGATAACCCTTATTCAATTCATCCAAGGTACCAGAAGACACTTACAACCATTAAAGATTTTTTATTATTGGTCCAATATGAAGAAGGAAGTGGCTTATTTTATAGAAAAATGCATAGAATTCTAGCAGGTGAAGGTTGAATGCCAACATATAGCAGGTTTGTTGCATCATATTCCCATTCCAGAATGGATGTGGGAGACAATTTCCATGGATTTCATTATAGGTTTTCCTAAAAAATCTAGGCATCATGATGCAATCATGGTAGTAATTGGTAAGCTAAGAAAGGTAGCTCATTTTGTAGCAGTCAAGTCCACTAATTTTGCTAGTGAAGTGGAACAAATATTCATAAAGGATATTGTGAGCCTGCATGGTATTCACAAGAAAATTATATCAGATATGTTAGGATATTCTGACACATAGGAAATAATTAAGTATAACTTGGTTTAGTGGTAAAGTGTGTTTCTTTACTATGTACCTTTTGTACTTACAATTTTGCGGTCACGATATGTTCTAGACATAAAGTGATCCGACGGTTCATTCTCTCCTTTGTATTACTAACACTTGATCTGTGGCTTAACACTCAATTAGTCCATGATTTTTATTTAAAGAACATGGAGGGTCATTTGTAAGGTGACCGTTAATGAGAGAAGCTTATGTAAATTTTCTTTCTTTTACATTAATAAATTACTTGAAGTGGTCATGTTGGCTCAGGCCATGGACTGTTTCCCTCTTTGAGGGTTTTAACCACATCAAGAATACTTATGTATTAATCTGTGATCTATTTGTGAGTGATTTCATTTTGTGTTCTATCTTAAGAACTTACCTTGTTTATTCTTACATGGTATCGGATCTATTTGAGGGCTGCATCCATTGGTGATCCAAATCCAAAGATGGTACAATTGCATTCGGTTGTTGTTTCTTAAGTCTACTGTTTTTGGCCGCTTTCGGGCTGACATGATTGCTCTATTGTGTTAGGATCATCTGTTCTAGTGAGGAACCCCTTTTGTTTCACATGAAAAAGTTTCTGGTAACCCTGGCTATATCATTTTTAAGATCTGGAGGTATACGATCTTTATTTGTAGTAACAATTATTTATCTCTCTGTTTATTTCGATTTATAGTCCTCTATAAAAATTTTTTTATCGGATCTATACCTTTCATTTATGCATATGCTCTTTACCCCGCGACTCTATTCGGTCTAGGCAAACAAGAAACAAAAAGAAAGGTTTTTTTCTCATGCGTATGCTCTTTTCCGCTGCGCCTTAGTTTGATCTCAGAAAACCAGAAACAATGAAGAAAATATTTAGTTTCCGTTAAAATCTAACTTTAAGTCGTAAGGCTTGGATTTCTTTTGCATGTTCATTTTTGCATTATGTCGGTTTTTTTTGTTTCGTAGGAAAAAAGAGGTTTCTCAAGTAAGCATGCATTCCAAAGCTTAAAAAAAAACAACCTCCTCCTTTCCAAAAATTACTAACCTTTTAAACTAGCTCACTTGGTCCAAAGTTACTTTATGAGAATAGAGGTCTTGGGTTCAAGTCTTTCTTTTTGTTGATTTACTTTTTCAAAAAGCACATGTAACATATGTTTTAAAGTTACTCTATCTAAAAGTGTTCTCACCCATTATAAAAAGTGAATCACTTATAATTTCAAAGTCACTTTATCTTTTATTTAAGTTACAATTTAGTGGGTAGTTCATAAATTACTATTGTAAAAGTGACTTTCACTTATTTATAAAAGTGAGTCACATAAAGTAATATTTTTTTAAAAGTGAGTTAATTAGATAAGTTTGGAGGGGGGCAGGGGGCAGGGGGGAATTTTTTTTTTTAATAACATTATCATTCACTTCCCAACATTCACGTAATTCGTCGGCATCTTCAACAACTTTTCTTAAAAATCCATAACTTCTTCATCCATAAGTCGTTTTCAAAGCCATTTTTTTAATCGGCCTAATTTTTCGAGATATTTCTATTGGAATACTTAGTTTTAACATCTTCAACTTCACTTTCTTTTAAAATGGAAAGTCCATGACTAGTTATTCTTGACAACACCAACTACTTCCAATGGTTATCGTACAATGTGTATTTACTTAGAAGTAAAGGTCTTTATAGAATATCCTCAAGCTAAGAATCTATACTTAAAGATGAAGATAAGGTATCCAAATGGAAAAATAAGCAAGATCAAGCACGTGGGTTGATAAGGATGTCTATTTCTTCAGACCTTAGATTCCATATCAGAGAACTTGATACCCATGATGAAGCAATGAAACAACTCAATAAAGTTATTGGAATTAAAAATGAAATTAGAGCCTATCAACTCGAAAATGAGTTGCTTATGTTGGACCCCAATAATTTTTCTTCAATTGCAGATTTTTTGGCCAAGTTCAATACCCCTAGACTTCTCTTGGAAGGTGTTAAGGCAAAGAAAGAATATGGTAGTCTTATCTATTCCATTCTTACTAAGTTAGGACTAGCCATTAGGGGAATTTTGAGGTCTAAAATGGGCCTCCTAAGAAAAATGTACAACCAAAATAAACTTTATAAGAACCAATAGGATTCAAGATGATGGTGTCAAACATGGGTGATGATTCACCATTTTTGAAGTAAAAAATTAAAAATATTAAAAAATAATAAAATAATAAAACTACTTTTTCAACTCATATTTTCAACTTATCTCCTAAGGCGTTACTCATTTCAAGTGGGAGTACTCGTTGGCTGCAAATTTTATTCCTCATCCAAAGGAGTACCCATGTTGCATACTTTCGATGGACCCTGCTACATGAAAAATAAGAAATACATGAAAGAACGTGATTGCAATCACCTTTATCATGTATTTCGCATTTTTCGTGTAGTAGGGTCCATAAAAAATATGCAACATGGGTACTCCTTGGATGAGGAATCAAATTTTTCATCCAATGAATGTTTCCTCTCTAAATTTGAGTAAACACATAGGGAGATAAGTTGAAAATACGAGTTGAAAAAATAGTTTTTTCTTTTTTCCCTCTAAAATTTGATGATGTAATGTAATCTTATTTTATTCTTTCCACTATTATTTTATAATTTCCTTAGGAGGCCCATTTTAGACCTCAAAATTCCCCTAATTATACTCTATGTTTGTTTCCACCTTCCATTCTACTGGAGAAACCTTTATTTCTCAAGGAGAAGCCTATAAGTCCCCCTCTTTTGATACCTTTTGTGATTATTTAATAAGAGAACAAGAAAAATTCTTACATCTTAGTCTTCTTAATACGACACTCTTCTAAGAAAGCCTTAGTAGCCCAACAAAAACCAAATTCAAAGCATCCTAAGAAGCAACATCCCAAAAAGAATGGTCCTAAACCAAACAAGGGTCCTAAGCAATTTCTGTCTCAAAATGAAAATCAATTCAACAAAATGATAAGGCAAATAAAAAAAAGAAGGAAGAAGACTGATAGACATTGCAACTTTTGTAATCGTGATGTCCACTTAGAATCCAAATTCTTTAAGAAGATGGAAGTCTTGGAAGCAACAATGAAGAAGCATAACATCCATTTGGAGCACTCTCCAACTTAAGCTTCATCTTTAGGAATAACACTTTCTACATGTGTTTGTCAAGCATATCAGTCCAGTTATGCACTAAATGTATCTTCTTCTTCTCATTCTCATGAGTGGCTCATTGATTCTGGAGCTTTTTATCACATGGCGGAAAACAAAGCCATGTTTTCTTCTTTCAATGATTGTAACACCAAAAATATATATGTTGGTGATGATAGATCTCTTAGTGTTGTAGGGATTGGAACTATTCATCTAGACAATGGTCAATTTAATGATGTATTATGTGTTCCTACCTTATCCTACAACCTTCAATCTGTATATCAGATAACTCATTTAGGTGAAGGTAAAATCGTTGAATTTTCACCTCATGATGTTCTAATTAAGGACCTAAGAGATTCTAGATAGATTTTAGCTACTAGCATTGCTGATAATTCTACAAGGTTGTACAACTTCAACAACTTTGGGTCATCAACTCTTCCCTCGGTATTTGTTGCTCATAATGATGAAGTGATCAAACTTTGGCATGCGCAATTTGGTCACTTAAACTATCGCTCCCTTCAAAATCTATGTAAAAGAAAATATGGTGACAGGTCTTCCTATGGTATCTTGCAAAGATGGTGTTTGTTCCAGATGTGTACTCGGAAAACATCATCGAGACAGTTTTGAAAAACATGCCTCTTAGCATGCCTCAACCCCTTTACAGCTTGTGCATAGTGATTTATGTGGTCCACTTTCAGTTGCTTCATTCTTTGGCTACAAGTATTTATTAACTTTCATTGATGATTTTTCCAAACACACTTGGGTATACTTCTTAAAACTCAAGAATGAAGTCTTTAACATGTTCTTGGCCTTTAAGGCCTTTGTTGAGAAACAATATGGACATCAAATTCTTAAGCTAATATCTGATAATGGTGGAGAATATGTTAACAACAAATTCATCAACTTTTTCACTAAGCATGGAATTCAATTGCAACATACTGTTCCATATAGTCCACAACAAAATGATGTAGATGAAATGAAGAATCACACCTTAAAAGAAATGGCTAATTGTATGCTTCAATCTAAAGGACTTGGTATTAAATTTTGGGCAGAAGCAATTAACTGTGCAAATTACATAGTAAATCACACTCCTATTAAGGTTTTAAAGAATACCATTCCAAAAGAAGCATGGAGCTTAATTAAACCAGATGTAAGTCACTTTCGTGTTTTTGGAAGTGAAACATGGGCCCATATTCCAGGTGAGAAACATAAAACCTTAGAACCTAAGAGTGAAAAATATATTTTTGTTGGATATTCTAAAGATGTTAAAGGATATAGACTTCTTCAACCTAAATCCAAAAATGTTATCATTAGAAGAGATGTAAAGTTTGTTGAAAATATATTGGTTTGCGAGCTTGGTTCGACGGATGTCCCACCTCTTTCTATCCCTTCTACTTCTGAAAATATTCCTTCTTCAGATGATGAGAACGAGGATGACAATCCTCCCCCACCTTCTCGTGATCCTCCTTTAGCTCTTCAGCTTTGAAAATGGGTTCGTGCTACTCGGGATGCAGCAGGTGCTCTTGCAGGTGATCCTACATATCATCATCGTACATATTCTCAGTTTGATAAAGCCTCTTCTTTACTGTCTCAAGCTTCAACAAATTATGATCCTAACACCTTTGTAGAAGCTTCAGGCCATCCAGATTGGGACGCAACTACGAATGAAGAATATCGTTCACTATTGTCAAATGATACATGGGACCTTGTTCCTCTTCCAAAGGGACGAAAACTTGTTAGATGCAAATGGGTTTACATAACCAAGTTTGGACTAGATGGAAAATTTGATAAACATAAAGCTCATCTTTTTTCTAAGGGTTTTTCACAAGTTGAAGGTATTGAATATACTGAAACCTTCTCCCATGTTGCCAAAATGAACTCTATCCACCTTGTTCTTTCCCTTGCTGCCTCTTTCAAATGGGAAGTCCATCATATGGATGTTAAATCTACCTTCTTGCATGGGGACTTGTGTGAAAAAATATATATGGAACAACCTCCTGCCTTTATACAAATAGACTCTAGCCCTGTGTCGGCTTAAGAAATTCCTTTATGTTCTCAAGCAAGCTACTCGAGCTTGGTATGCCAAAATGGATAGCTTTCTTTTAGATACTAGTTTTTCTAGGTGTCATTATGACAATACTTTCTACACCAAGAACGTGGGTAAGTCTCTTATCATTCTTATTCTTTATGTTGATGATCTTATCCTTACTGGTAGTGATCCCAACCTTATAAACCATGTGAAATCTAGCCTTAAAAGCAATTTGAAATGAAAAACTTAGCAAACTTCCATTATTTTCTTGGTCTTCAAGTCTTGCAATCCAAAGAAGGTATTTCCCTTTCCCAATCCAAGTATGCCTGTGATCTTCTATGCCACTTTCACATGGAAGATTATAAGCCAACCCCTTCTCCCTTTCATTCTAGAGCCAAACTTTCAGTCACTTGTACTTCCCCTGAAGTTGATGCTACCTTCTACCATCAGCTTGTTGGAAAAATTTTGTATCTCACCCATACCCATCCTGACCTTTCCTCTGTTGTTGGCCTTATTACTCGATTTATGCAAAACCGACATGAAATTCATTGGAAAGAAGCTAAAACAATACTCCATTATGTTCAAGGTACAATTCAGTTTGGGATTCTTTACAGTGCAGAAGCATCTCCCCTATTTGTTGGTTTCACTGATTCCTATTGGGCTGGTGACCCTGATGATCGGAACTCTACTACAGATTATGTCTTCACTCTTGGTTCTGGACGTATTACATAGGCTTGCAAGAAACAAAGTGTCATTTCTCTTTCTTCAACAGAAGCAGAGTATCATGGCGCCGTAAAAGCTAGTAAGGAAGACCCGTGGCTTCGTTAGATCCTGTCAGAGTTTGGTTTTCAGCAGCAACATCTGACTACACTTTGGTGTGATAATCAAAGTTCTAGTCAACTATGAAAAGACCCAGTCCAACATAAGAGTAGAAAACACATTTAACTACACATGCACTTCATTAGAAATCTCATTCATGACAATGTTCTTGAAGTGCAATATTTTTCAATCGATGATCAAGTTGCAGACATCTTTAAAAGGATCTCACAGAGGCGAAGTTTACTAAACTTCGATTTATGGCTGGAGTTCAAGAAGTTGTCGCTAATGGGGGATAGGCTCTAATGCCTCCTTCCTTCTCCTATTGTGTCATGTTTTTACATCCTTCAATTCTATCCCAAGTTTTTCTTAAGGGGGGATGTTAGGATATTCCTACATATAGGAAATAGTTAAGTATAACATGGTCTAGTGTATAGTTAGGTAAAGTGTGTTTCTTTAGTATGTACTTTTTGTAACTTACAATCCGACAGTCACGATATTTTATAGACATAAAGCAATCCGATGGTTCATTCTCTCCTCGGTATTACCGACACTTGATCATGGCTTAACACCTGATTGTTCCATGATCTCTATTTAAAGAGCATGGAGGGTCATTTGTAAGGTAATTGTTCATGAGAGAAGCTTATGTAAATTTTCTTTATTTTACATTAATAAATTGCCTGAAGTGGTCGCGTTGGCTCAGGCCGTGGACTATTTCCTCTTTGAGGGTTTTAACCACGTCAAGAATATTGGTGTATTGATCTGTGATCTATGTTAAAATTGGAAACTAGGGCCAAACTCCATGTGGGTCATCTTATTTATGGAAGCTGATATTTTCTTGGATCCCTCTCATCGAGAGGTGTTGGATTGATCTAAAGGTCATCCGATTTTGATAAGTATTTATAAAGATATGAATTTATTTTGATTATGGACAAATTGTCAAGTCGACAAACAAATTATATAGGCTTAGAAGCCCAACGGTCATGTCTATTCAACCTCTATGTTTTAGTATAGATAGAAGAGGACTTGAAGTCATTTGTCACACACACATACTCTTCATGTGATCTCCTCCTCTCCACGTCTTTGGGTTTTCGTGGAGGAGAGACACTAACAGTATACGCTGGCCTAAGTAAAGATGATGCCCTAGCCGCAGTAAAGATGATGCCCTAGCCGCAGTAAGGATGATGCCCTAGCCACAGCAAAGATGATTCCCTAGCCATAGTAATGATGATGCCCTAGCCGTAGTAAATATGATGCCCTAGCTGCAGTAAGGATGATGCCCTAGATGCAGTAAAGATGATGCCCTAGTCGCAGTAAGGATGATGCCCTAGCCGCAGTAAATATGATTCCCTAGCCGCAGTAAAGATAAGCCCTAGCTACAGGCTTATGAGGAGATCTACACGCAGAAAAGAGGAGACTTATATGCAGCATAAATAAGCCCCTATATGATGTCCTAAGAAGGAGATCTAGCCACAGTAAATGAGGTCTCTTCACAGTTGAAAGAAAGACCCTAATACGCAGTCCCTTTTTCCCTAACTACTAGCCTTACTCCTTAGCAAAAGAAGATCTAGATGCAGCTCTATCCCACATCTGAAGGAGGCTCCTATGCGCTGTATAAAAGAGGTCTAAACATTGATAAAGGAGACCTGATCTATATGTTGTTGAAGTGCCCTAATCTGCAATACCGTAGGAGACTAAATCACATTCATGGAGGACCAATTCGCTACCTGAAGAAGCTGCTTCTTAACGTTGTCAAGGAAAGGCCTTTGACACAGTTAAGAATGATGCCCTGCCACTGTTAGTGCAGCCCTCATTTAGCAGCCAAAAAACCTTATACATAACAAGGAAAGAGACTACTCATCTGCAGCATAAGATGGAGCTTATTCATAGTATGAGGAGGTCTGAAAGGACATCATATAAACTCGGATTTCTGTAGATGACAGCATGGTGATAAGTCATTGTTACATAGTGAAGGAATGCATCTGCTCTAGATCAGCTTATGTAAACAAATGGGTGTTTGATAGGGCTGACAACACAGTCAAGTTCTTATGATGCTTGGATGCTAGCAAGATAAAGTATTGGAGGCCTATCTTATTGCTAGGCTAGGCCACAGGCCATAGTCAACAACAAGGCTATTCTCAGGATTTCCTATTAGATGGACATAGCTACTATGTTGAGGGTTAGTCAGATAACAAGGATGCAGCATGGTGATGGTTGTAGCAGGATGGGGGCAGCAAAATGATGATGGATGTTGTATGAATAATGCAACATAGAAGTCATTGAGTGCAGGTCAACAATGAGTACAACATTGGGTGCATATCTGTGATAAAGAGTAGCTCAATGATTGGAGTAGCTTACTGACAGGAGCAACAACATGAAGTGCATAGCATGGTCATGATAAGTGCAACATGGTGCAGCACGGAGAGGTGCAGCAAGTGGACAAGATGCAACACTATGATAGGTGAAGGAGTCACCTTGGAGAATCAGTTGAAGCAACATATCTTCAACTGATCTCATATAGATATAAAAAGTCAAAGTGTTGACTTCTATTGTAAATGTACTATATCTCTCTCTCTCTGCTAAGCTATTGAAGAACATAGAAGAAGAATTTATCAAGGGTTTCCCCACATTGGGGTTTGTCCTTGGTTAGCGCCAAATCTTGTGTCCTCTTGTCTTGTCTTGTCTTCTGCGATTTATGTTTATGTTCTATCTGCAGTTTACTTTAATGCTGATGTGATTGCTAATCTAGAAAAGATATTAAGCTAAGTGTGAAAATTGAAATAAATTGCTCTAAGCATAGAAAATACCTAAAATTAACAATTTGTGAGTGGTGTCCTTTGGTGTTCTATCTGAGGAACTTACCCTGTAAATTCCTACAAGATATAGATGCCAATTTTACTTCACGGTTCCTGATATGTTCAAGGAAATGGAACAACAAGTTCAACTCATCAAATGGAATTTGAAAGTGGCATGGGACAGGATGAACAGCTATGCATACCACCATAGGGTGTAGAAAGAGTTCCAAGTTGGGGAACATGCTTATCTAGGAATTAATCCCAAGAAAGTTTCCTTAAGGATTGGGTCATGTGCCAATTTGGTACCACTGTATTGTGGGCCTTTTGAAATCCTTGAGAGGATTGGTCCAGTGGCCTATAGGTTGCCTTTACCTCCTTTAGTTAAAGTTCATGATGTTTTCCATATTTCCTTGCTTAAAAGGTATGTGCTACAAGTATAATTAGATGGAAAGTTCTAGCTAGAGCCATTGCACATTTTATACTAGAGGAGTCTCATACTCCAGATTCAAGCCATAGAGCGAGTCAAAGTGTATTGGAAGCACTTTGGGCCAGAGGAAGCCACATGGGAAATGGTTGATGCCATGAAGGCTAATTATCCCTTTTTTTTTGCTAGTTGAAGCAAATGTGTATATGTATATATGTGTAAATACTATATAGACTTGTGTATATAAAGTTCCATAAAACAATATGCATTTGCATTTTGTTTCTGGTGTTGCATGTGAGAAAAAGGACACCGAGGGTAGTGTTCCCTCAAGGGAGGAGTTTATGACAGCTCCAACCATGGTTCTCTCATAAAAGGCATTGTAAATATTTTTACATAAATGAAATTTTAAAAGGGGACTGAGCCAGGGACACAGATTCCAAAGCTGAGAGGAGGTTGCTTGCTTGGGATGTTAATGGGTTTCTTGTGTAGAAATCTGAATTGTTTTTGGGACAACCATTAAAGGGTTGGTTGGTGAGCATTAATGGAGTTGTCAGGAAATTAATTTGGGCTGCAAAGAAGTATGCATGTTGTGTTTCCTTGAGAAACACTTACAAGGAAAGGAGAGCTAAATTAATGAAGTTGATTGTGCTGGTAGTAAGGACAAAAATCAATCCCAACACAAAAGAGAAGATAATAGAGAAAAAGAGGGAGGTTCGTTCTCATTGAGAGACACTATCTCTTATTCACTCAGGCAATGAAACAATTATCCACTCACTCTTCTAGCCATACAAGATTCAACATTCAGCAAGAAGAGGGAAGGACAATGGACTATTTTTCAATTAGTGAGATTTGTAACCAGGCAATTTCTCCTTGGTGAGGAACAATGCCTCCCGAGTGCCTATAAAGCTAGAGGGCGGAGATAGTTTTCTCTAGATTACCTCAATGGTGTGGGTGGAGGATTGTGTCCTTGGATTCCTAGAGGAAAAGCCTTCGAAACCTTCTTGCTATTGATTTACAGTGGGCTCTGGATTCCCTTAAGTGGGTGGAATCACAATGCTTTGTTTAAGGGTGGAGATTTACTCTCTAGGTTCCCTTGGTATCTTTGGGGTGGATGTAGCTAGCCTCTGGAATCCATGTGTTTCAATTTGACTATTGAGTGGCTAGAGGGTGGAGGAGGGAGGTCCTCTAGAGTCCTTTTTTAGCTAGCAATTGGTATTTTATCCTTGAAGCAAGCCCCTTAATCTCTGGAATCTGGCTCAAGGGTGTTATTGCAAGTGATCTTGGTTGCAGATGGCTAAGGTTGGGTGGAGATTCTTCGTCCCAGAATCAGTTTCCCAAAGCATCATAAGATAAGTGTTATTATGCATTGCAACGCCATTAAGAATGTTTTTACATTCTTGGATTGAATTGGTGTGTATATGAGAAATGAATATGTATTGTGTTTTGGACTAAATGGTACTCATAATTGTGTTCTCTAGTTTAAATTATTATACCTATAAAATATGTGACAATACCATTGTTTAACATGACTAATTAACAAGCTGAGAAAAAAAAGGTTAAAGCACTAAAAGTAGTCCCTATAGGAATAAACCAGACTATCACATAATAAATAATAAAAATGTGCACAGAGTAAAGGCATTTGAATGGCTCATATGAACCATATTCTACCATCACAATATTTAGTACACAAACCCTTTTATTACATAATAAAGGTTACATCAAAGGCAATATGTTGAAAGGTTCGTGCATACACATGTCGATGGATGTACATGTGTTTATGAGGCATGATTTGATGTCGAGGATGACATCCTATTTTAACGATATTAATTGGTGTCTCTACTTTAAAGGCTCTTGTAGCCTTGCATTTTTAGCAGTCTTGAAGGTCTTTGAAAATCTTCATAGTCTTATTGGCTATGGCACTACAAGCTGGAGGTTGCATCTTGGCTTGCAGATCATCGAGAAGTTTTGATCTCCTCAAGGCCCTTTTGGTATTTTACAACTCCCGTGGGCTCAGGAAGAGCAGTTTGTTTGTAAGCTCATAATGGGTAGCACTAGTAAGGGCTAGCAACCCATAGAGGCCATGGCAAAATGCTAGCATGGATTTGGCCAATTGTAAAACCTTTGCAACCAAGGCCAAAATGAACAAATGATCAAGGGAAAGTTTGGCGTAGAGATACGTTGCAATGAAGTTAAGCAGGGATCCAACATATAAATTAATCAGACGTGTTTATGAGCTTTGTCAGAGGGAATACCTACACATGGAGGGTCCTCATTAGCATGCTCATATCACGCCTTATCGTGATTGGATGAGGGAAGGATGAATTGACCAAAATAGGCACCCTAGACCATCCCTCATGGACCAAGCAGTAGTAGGGTGGGCAGAGATAAGGGCTACCAGCCACATGTTGTGACACCCCTCCCTTGTGATGTCACTGGAAAGTAAAGTAGGGGTGGTACAATTTATCTAAGCTATTGGATCTCGTGGAAGAGATGAGGGTCACTCAATGTGGGAGCTGGAACCCCAACTACACTAGCCCCAACCAAGAGTATTAGTCGTTCAAGTTGCATTGGTGGAAAACACGGATCTAGGCTCCGATGAATGAGAACCATTGGATGGGAGGGGAGATAGTTAGTAGTAAAAAGTGACGTGGAAGTGGGGTCCAATGTGAATGGTGTCTCAGTTAGTTTAATTAAAATTAAAAAATTATAATTATTAATATAATTCATAATAATATACATACAAATATTAATAAATATAATTAAACCTAAATTTTTATAATTAAATATAAGTATAAACAACCATAAATATTATGTATATGTTGACCATAACCATAACCATAACCATAATTAAACCTAAATAATTATAATTAAATATAAGTTTAAACAACCATAACCAGTATCCCATTCCTCTAGTTGAACTAGAGGGGTTGGATTTTCAATAACAACCTATTCCACTGGAGGAGTGGTAGGATGGGGTTGTCACAGTAAATTTATTTCATTAATTAATGAAAAATGGTCGACCAACTAATTGAATTGTGGAGAAGTGGTACTAACCATTACCACAAGTGGGAATAAGTGAGGGAGTTAGGTAAGTCATCTCACCTATTAAGAAACTAGCCATAGCCAAATGAAAACATTTTTCCAAAATCTCAAAATTTAAAATTGAAATTATTTCCCTCTTTCCCACTTTCCCAAAATTAGTTATTGGTGGGAGTTAGGTAGTTGGGAAGCTAATGCAGGTTTTAACCCTGTACAGAAATTACTTGCATACGAATTCTAAAACACAAAAAATAAACAATGTGAGTGTATAACACATAAAACACATATAAACATAGATTTTCCCTTGGATCCCAAAACTGGGACTACCTACTTGATTTTTCATTATGTTCCTTTCAATGTTACAATACATATTTATACATGCCAAAGCATCCAATACCATCGACCGAAAACCATCGCGTCCAAAACCATGTGCGAAAACCATGCACAAAACCATAGGTAGGTCTGCCCAACCTAATATAGGGTACAAAAAAATTCCCCAGGGCACTGCCCCAGACCCTGTACAAGTGGGCTACCCATCCCCCTCAAACCCCCCTGTGACCCCCCTTGCTTTGCAATTGGCACAACAAAGGGGGGCCCCGCCCCCCTCTAACCCCCTGGTTAACTATGTAAGCTAGTCGTGGAAAGAATATAACACAACCCAACATTCTCCCACTTGTTTTTTTCTTTCCACAGGGAGCCACAAGAGAGCTTAGTCATTTATCCAGCCCTACAATGCCCATTGTTTCTCTACACCAAGAGAACTTCTTAGATCTCACAAATTTTGTCAATGCATCTACAGTATTCTTCAAAGTGTCCACCTTTACCAACAACACCTTTTTGTCTTCTATCATATCCCTCACAAAGTGATACTGAACATCAATGTGCTTTGTCTTTGAATGATAAGCAGGGTTCTTTGCCATGAAAATTGAACTTTAGCTGTCATAGTCTATCCTTATATCTCCCTGTACTAACCCCATAATTGAACAAAATCTCTGCAACCAAACTGCTTCCTTGCTTGCGTGAGTCGCTTCCATTATTCTGCCTCTGTAGTTGATAGTGCCACTACAGATTGTTTCTTACTCATCCAACTGACTGCACCTCCAAATAGGTTAAACACATACCCACTCGTAGATCTTCTCTGATCCATATATCCAGCCCAGTCTGCATCAACAAAGCCACGAATATCCAAAACTATGTCCAATCCTGGTCTTCTTTGGTAGCATAAATCAGAATCACTAGTGCCACACAAATACCTGAAAACCCACTTCACTATTTTCTAGTGCTCCTTCCCTAGTTTTGACATAAACCTGCTCAATACTCCCACTTCATGTGAAATGTCTAGTCTAGTATAGACCATTACATACATCAGGCTACCGATTGCACTTGCATATGGAACACGGGACATGTCCTCTTCCTCTTCGTGTGCCTTGGGACATTGTTTAGCATATAACTTTACACCTACAGGTATAGAAACCTTCACCGGTTCACTATCCTGCATATTAAACCTCTGCAATATCGTCTCAACATACTTCCTTTGGTTTAATCAGAGCTTCCTCTTTTCTTGATCTCTTTTAATTTCCATGCCCAAAATATAGTTTGCAGCACCAAGATCTTTCATGTCGAATTTGGAGGACAATTGGGTCTTCAGATCCTGGATAATTTCTTTGTCATTTCCAACCAACAACATATCATCCACATACAAGACTAGATAAATAACATGATCACCTATTAATTTAAAATGCACAGTGATCTGCTTTGCTTATGGTGAAGCCGAGTCCTCGTATAAATGTATCAAATTTCTGATACCACATCCTTGGTGATTGTTTTAACCCATACAAAGACTTCTTTAACTTGCATACCAGCTCTTTCTTACCCTTCACCGCCAAGCCTTCAGGTTGCTTCATGTAGATCTCCTCTTCCAGATCCCCTTGAAGAAATGTTGTCTTCACATCCATCTGTTCTACCTCAAAATCAAAAGCAACAACAATAGATAAAAGTAATCTAATAGAAGCTAGCTTGGCAATAGGAGAAAAATATCACCAAAATCAATTCTCGGCACCTGGGAATAACCTTTTGCTACCAACCAAGCTTTGTATTTCTCCAACTTTACTTCTGCATTTGTCTTCTTCTTGAACACTCATTTGCTGCCAATGGGTTTCCTTCTAGCCAGCAACTCCACCAAATCCCAAGCCTCATTTTTGTGCAAAGATGTGATTTCATCAACCATGGCCTCTTTCTAGAGTTTTCCATCCTCTGAATCTACTGCTTCCTTCACAGTTCTGGGATCATCATCAGTAATAGATAAAGCAAAATTTAAACAGAAAGTAGATGGAATATACCTTTCTGGTTGCCTTCTTTCTTGAACTGATCTTCTCACACTTGGAGTTTGTGGCTCTTCATCTTCTGATTCCTCCTCTGCTGTAGAGTCTGATTCTTCCTCCTTAAGCTCAAACTCTATCTTCTCAGGTTTCTTTGGTTGGAATTCATGTTTAATAACTTCCTTCACCTCTCTGAACACCACATCTCGACTGTACACAACCTTCCTTCTTACCTGGTTCCAAAGCTTATAACCCTTTAAACCATCCTTATACCCAATAAAGATGCACTTTTTAGATTTACTATTAAACTTGGTTCTTTTCTTCTTTGGAACATGTACATATGCATCACATCCAAATACCCTTAGATGTGAAAGAGGGGTTTCTTACCAGCCCATACTTGTTGTGGAGTCTTATCCTCCAATGTTGATGAAAGTGATATGTTAACCAGGTAACATGCTGTCTCCACCGCCTCTGCCCAGAATTCCTATCCTAACCCGACACCACTGAGCATGCTTCTTGCCCTTTCCATCAACATCTTGTTCATTCTTTCTGAAACGCCATTTTGCTTAGGCATATATGGAGTAGTCTTCTGTCATGTTATACCACACTTCTTGCAGAATTCTTCAAATTCCTTACTGCAAAACTCTCCACCATTATCTGTCCTCAACACCTTTATCTTCTTCTCTGTCTGGTTTTCCACCAGAGCCTTAAATTCTTTAAACCTATCAAAGACTTCATATTTCTTCTTAAGGAAATATATCCATATATTCCTTGAGAAGTCATATATAAATCATACATAGTACACAAAATTTCCTAGTGATGGAACCTTCACAGGTCCAAACACATCCCTATGAACAAGCTCTAATACCTATGTCACCCTCTTATGATCTGATAATCACCCTATGAGTGACCTCAGTTGAAGATTTGTTAAACAAAAGGTATTACAGACTCATGTGCTAGTTTGTGTATGTTCTGTGTTATTGAAGCAATGGATCAATCAGATTGCCAATACAAAGACATTTAAATGGAAAGACAAAAGAGAAATACAGTAAGCAACACAAAGACACAAACAATTTTTAATAAGGAGTTCACCCTATTCTCCAGGGCTACATCTCCGGTCCAGCTCTCAGTAGGGGCCTTGTTTTATTGTGTCTTACAACAAAGAGATTACAATACAGGGACTCAATATGAGTTCCCCTGACCGCAGATTTTGCTTGGCAGGGTGGTTCTTGGATTCCCCAAGACACTCGGAGTACACAGACTCGTTCTCTTCCTACCAGCTCTGTGACCTTTGGTCTATAGTGGAAAGAGCCAACTATGATGCTCAATCCAGACAGATTCCTCTATGGGAAGGCTTGAATCTTCAATCTCTTTGGTGCTCGATGTTGCCTGTGGTCAGCTTGGCCCTCTGTCTCCTCTGCTTGGCTTTACTGTTCTCTGTGTTAAGTCCTCCTCTCAGGGTTCATTGTTCACTCTCTCTCTTGGTCACCTGGACTCCTTTCAAAATCCTCTCTCCTCTTCTATTGTCTTTGTTCATGGCTTTAACCATTCGATCCCTATGCATGTTTAGTTCCTCTCCCACCTGCGGTATCAGCATGAATGCTCGGGAAGTGCCACATGTCTCCATCTAACTGGTGCCAGCATGCTTCGTCGGTTCGTTTCTTCCGTTACGCCGTGTATGTGTTCTTTCTCCACCGTGGCGGTCAAACGGACTCCAAATTCCTTTATAACGAGCTTAATCCCCTGTCGATTCCGCTTCCTCCATCGGGTGCAATCTCAGCCATTCAATCTGGGCTCCTCTAGATCCAACGTCATACGCACGTCGAGCGCGGTTGACTTGCTCAACCGATTGCACGCGATCATAGCGGTTTTTCTCTCACCTCCGCTGCCACGCATCGATCGCTGAATGGGATCGCTCTGCTCTCCTCCAAAACCTCTTACCGTCCAAGGGCACCCCGATCAATACCACCGGTTTTCCAGAGTGCGGGTCCTGCCTTTGTCCTTTAGCAATTTTTTTTTTATTTCTCCGCCCGCGGTTCTCCGGCTCCCAACGTGACCAAGGGCTTAAGACTCCCCCATTTCGGCCCTGTTTTCCCAGCTATGCATGATTCGCGCATCAAAATCGCCTCCTTTTCCTGGTCTGGGGCTCCCAGGGGCTACTTTGACCTCTTACGCAGTCTCCATGGGCCTCGATCAATGCGCTTTGACCGAGGTCCTCATCGTTCCATGTCGGCTGCCATGGCCACTGGTTCAAGGCATTTTTGATCGCTGTTTTGGAATTTTCAAGGATTTGTTCAACTTGATATAGTCAAGATTCTTGATAGTCTTTTGTGGATTTGATTCAGATCATGGCCTCCCTACTGAAAAAGCTTTTGGACCACCAAAAGTTGGTTTTCTTCAAGCATCGACTGAGTGAGGAAACCGCTGTCTCACTTGTCCAATCTCAATCCACTTCGCACTGCTCGGCTTTGAACCTTTAAAACCAATTTTGAGGTATTCCACCCGTCCACTACGCATCGTCCTCACCTTCCTGTCAAGCACTGTATCTTCCTAAAACTCATTAAGATATTCAGGTAGCAGGTCATCAACAAAATGTAATTGAATCTGCTCTTCAGGGTCCTCAATCATTGAAGGTTCAAACAACCTCAAGAAATATGCGTTCACGACTGAGTATATGTGCATGTAATCTGACAAATTAAGGCAAAAAGCATTCTCACTAACCTTCTCAAGTATCCTGAAGGGTCCATACCTGATAGATTTTAGCTTTTTACCTTCACCTTGCATTCTGTCCTTGCTAATATACAACCAGACTTGGTCTCCAACTTGGAAACTATGCTCCATCCGATGCTTATCATGCCTAGCCTTGTACTTGGCCTGGCTCTTTTCCAGCTGTTCCTGTGCTGCCTGGTTGATCTCCTGGATCTGTTCAATGAACCTAGTTGCCTTGTCCACATCACTATGTCTATCAACCATGGTATCTTTACCAAAGACAAAATCTAAAGGAGACCTTGGTATGAAACCAAAACAGGTCTCAAAAGGATATCTCTGCATAGAAGAGTGTTTCGCTCTATTGTAAGAATGCTGCACATAGCACAAGTGCTCATCCCAAAGCTTAGGATGTTTGCTTCAATATCCTCTCAGTAACTAGATCACTGTCTTGTTAACTACTTCTATCTGGCCATCTGCTTGTGGATGAAAAGCTGTGCTTTTATTTAATTTGGTGTCCATTAGTTCCCATAGACTGGACCAAAACTTCCCCACAAATCGGGTGTCTCGATCAGATACAATAGAAGTGGGTAATCCAAAATGAACCCATACATGTTCAAAGAATAATTTTGCAGTTTGTTCAGCTGTAATTTGTTTACTACAGGGTATCAAAATACACATTTTGCTGAACCTATCCACAACAACATATAGGTAATCATGACCTTTCCTAGATTTAGGCAGTCCTCCAAAAAAATCCATGGAAATGCTTTCCCAAGGGTGAGAAGGAACTGGTAATGGAGTGTATAAGCCTAGTTTTCTATTTCTAGGCTTGCTTTTAGCACACATAGTACACCCCTTTACATATCTAGAAACTATCTCATTCATTTTCGGCCAATAGTAGAACCTTTGCAGCTGTGCAACTGTTTTACTTACCCCAAATTGACCTGATATGAGAGAAGTGTGTGCTTCCCTAATTATCTTTTCTTTCTCAGTTTGTGGAATGCAGAGTTTCCCACAATGATATAAGAGTCGGTCCTTCACATGATAATCCAATTCTTCTACTCTTTTGCCTTGACTCAAATTTGCATATACATCTTTAAAGTCCATATCCTAAGCATACTGTTCTATGTAGCTTTCATGCAGCACAGAATTATGCTTAAGTAGGATAGATGCATTTATGATGGGTCTAAACAACATGTCTGCAACCTTGTTATGTATGCCCTTTTTATACCTGATGACTAAATGAAACTGTTGTAGAAACCCCATCCATCTGTAATGTCTTGATTGCTGCAATTTAGTTTGGGAGTGTAGGTATTGAAGTGGTTAATGATCAGTATGTATTACTGTCTCTTTGCCCATTAAATAATGCTTCCATTTTTTCACACTCTAAACTAATGCATACAATTCTTTATCATAGGTAGGATAGTTAACTACTACAGGATTAAAAGTCTCAAAATGATAACATATGGGTTTACCATGCTATGTCAACACTGCTCCCATGGCATAGTCACTGGCATTAGTTTGGATCTCAAATGGTCTTTGTAGATCTGGTAGTGCTAGTATAGTTTTTGTACTAATCTTTTCTTTTAAGGTGTCGAAGGCTTTCTGCTGTTTGCCTCCCCATTGAAACACCTTGTTCAATCCTGTCAAAGTATGTAAGGGAGCTACAATGGACGAAAAATTTGAAATGAACTTCCTCCAATATTGTGCTGCTCCTAAGAAGCTTCTTACTTCTGTAGAAGACTTGGGTTTAGGATAGTTCATGATGACTGCCACTTTAGAGGGATCTATTTTCAATTCACCTCCCCCTACTATATGACCCAAATAATTTAGAGAGGTTTTTCCAAATTCACATTTGGAGAGTTTAAAATAAAGTTTTTCTCTTTTCAAAACATCTAATGCCTGCTTAACATGCTTTAAATGTTCTTCCCACGTTTTACTAAAAATCAGAATGTCATCCATATACACAATAACAAATCATCAAGAAAAGGTCTGAGTACATCATTCATTAATCTCATGAAAGTAGCAGGAGCATTAGTTAGGCCAAAAGGCATAACCAGCCATTCATACAATCCCTGCTTTGTTTTGAAAGTAGTCTTCCGTGCATCTTGCTCTGCAACTCGGACCTGATGGTATCCACTGTGCAAATCCAGCTTGGTGAACAACTTCCTTCAATAGATCGAAAAGATCATCTATGTGAGGAAGGGGATAACGATTTTTGATTTGTTATCTTATTCAGTGCTCGGTAATCAATGCACATTCTCCACGAGCCATCTTTCTTTTTCACCAGAATGATTGGCGACCCACATGGTGATGTGCTAAGCTTGATGAACCCTTTCTCGAGCAACTCCTACACCTGCTTTTTGATTTCAGCATTCTCTAAAGCAGACAACCTGTACATCCCAATGTTAGGCAAAGGAACATCTTGCTGCAAAATAATATCATGTACTATTCCCTTTTTGGGCGGCAAACCTTTAGGTTCTTGAAATAAGACATCATACTCTAAAACAATCCTTTTTATATCAGCTTGCTGATCAGCATTACAGCCCTCAAATATATTGGTCTTATCAGGTGTCTTTTCCTTTACAACCATCAGTAAGAACTATTTGCATGAATTTATCATTCTTTTCATCTGTCCTGAGTTCATGCGAGTATAATTATTCTTGATCTTGTGAGCTCTTACAAAGTATTCGATTCCATCTTTAACAAGTAGATACTTGTTCTCAGCTCTATAGAAAATAGCCTTCCTATCATACAAGTAAGGACTTCCTGAAACAATTCCACATATATCCAAAGGAATTACATCTAACTCAACCTCATCTACAAATGCTGACCCAAAAAAAAACTTGAGTTTGCATTGTCTAGTCACTTGTAGTTGTGCTTTATCATTCAACCAATCTAGTGGGTATGGTTTCTTATGAGGTGTAG
>APFE030571619.1:46365-88755 GCA_000404065.3 Pinus taeda
TAATCTCATGAAAGTAGCAGGGGCATTGGTCAAGCCAAAAGGCATAACCAGCCATTCATACAATCCCTGCTTTGTTTTGAAAGCAGTCCTCCATGCATCTTGCTATGCAACTCCGACCTGATGGTATCCACTGTGCAAATCTAGCTTGGTGAAATAAACAACTTCCTTCAATTGATCTAGAAGATCATCTATGCGAGGAAGGGGATAACGGTTTTTGATTGTTATCTTATTCAGTGCTCGGTAATCAATGCACATTCTCCACGAGCCATCTTTCTTTCTCACCAGAACGATCGGTGACCCACATGGTGATGTGCTAGGCCTGATGAACCCTTTCTCGAGCAACTCCTACACCTGCTTCTTGATTTCAACATTCTCTAAAGCAGATAACCTTTTATACCTGTGGCTGCAATGGTTATTGCATCTCTCGAGTCTGACCCCAAATCTTGTTGAATAGTTGCAGCAATCTTCTTCTTCTTTCCCTTGGACTTCTTAGGTCTCAACTCTGGATGCAGAATCTAACAATGCTCATCATCATGCCCCTCCTTTTTACAGTGAGTTCATAAAGCTTTGCCTTTTTGTGCAGTGTTAGCCTTCCTTGCTTTCCACTTCTGCTTTCTTTTCTCCTTGCTCTTGCTTACAATGGGTTGGGATGGTCCCCCAACTTCTGGATTTCCATTCTTTCCTCTAGCTTCTAGATGAGTAGCTTGTACAGATACCTCATCTATACTAGTGGGATTAAACATGAGGATGGTATGCCTCATGTAGTTGTGTAGACCACCAATTTACTTCAAAAGAGTATCTGGTGAGTCTAATGAGATACCCAACATCAATGCTATCTTTATGAACTCTTGAGTATACCCTTGTACACTTTTCCCTTTCATCTGTCGAAGAGTTTTCCAACTCATCATGGCTTGTTGCATGTAGGCCAATGGATAGAATTGCTTTTTGATTGCAGCAACAAATTCACTCCAGACAGAGATGGTCTTACCATGTCTCTTCATATCAGCTTGGGTTCTACCTTCCCACCAAACCAAGGCAATGCCTCCTAGGCATAGGCTTGCCAGCTGAATCTTACTCTTGTCTGAGTCTATGTTCTGAACTCTACAATACACATCAATTTGTCTAATCCAATTGTCCAACTTTTCAGCATTTAGCTCTTCATCATATATAGGCAAATCAAACTTAACATCCACTTTAATCAAAGATGATTTCTTATTATGCACAGGGCTATTAGGAGGTGTAGAAAAGCTTTCCTCTTTCCCCTTTCCTTTGGAGTGGTCATGGGAATGAGACTCATCTTCTTCTTTATTTCGTTTAGAGCTTGATGAATCTTCATCCTTATGCTTTCTAAAGTCCCTATACATTTCTTCTACCATAGACTTTATAACTAGGAAACTTTCTATGAATTGAGGGTCTGGCCCTATAGAACCTTCTTCTGACATTGTCTTTCGAGAATAGACTCTCCCAATTTCAGGGTTAGTTTCCACCAACTCTCCTTCTCCTAATTTGAGCTTTGATCTAGTGAGAATTCATAGCTAAACCAACACAAGCTTGTCTAACCTTACAACCTAGAGCTATGATACCACTTGATCTGATAATCACCTTATGAGTGACCTCAGTTGAAGATTTGTTAAACAAAAGGTATTACAGACTCATGTGCTGGTGTGTGTATATTCTGTGTTATTGAAACAACGGATCGATCAGATTGCCAATACACAAACATTTAAATGGAAAGACAATAGAGAAATACAGTAAGCAAGACAAAGACACAAACAGTTTTTAATCAAGAGTTCACCCTATTCTCCAGGGCTACGTCTCCGATCCAGCTCTCAATGGTGGCCTTGTTTTATTGTGTCTTACAGTAGAGAGATTACAATACAGGGACTGAATATGATTTCTCCTAATAGCAGATTTTGCTTGGTAGGGTGGTTCTTGGATTCCCCAAGCCACTCGGAGTACACAGACTCGTTCTCTTCCTACCAGCTCTGTGACCTTTGGTCTACAATGGAAAGAGCCAAGTATGATGCTCAATCCAGATAGATTCCTCTATGGGAAGGCTTGAATATTCAAGCTCTCTGGTGCTCGATGCTGCCTATGGTCAGCTCGGCCCTCTGTCTCCTCTGCTTGGCTTTACTGTTCTCTGTGTTCAGTTCTCCTCTTAGGGTTCACTGTTCACGGTCTCTCTTGGTTGCTTGGACTCCTTTAAAAATCCTCTCTCCTCTTCGATTGTCTCTGTTCATGGCTTTAACCATTCGATCCCTATGACTGTTCAGTTCCTCTCCCACCTACGTCGATTCTCCTTCTGCAGCTGCGCTTGGAGTTCCCTTTTCGGCGTCAGCATGAACGCTCGGGAAATGCCACGTGTCTCCATCTAATTGGTGCCAGCATGCTTCGTCGGTTCGTTTCTTCCGTTACGCCATGTATGCGTTCTTTCTCCACCATGGTAGTCAAACGAACTCCAAATCCCTTTAGAACGCGGCTTAATCCCCTGTCGATTCTGCTTCCTCCATCGGGCGCAATCTCAGCCATCCGATATGGGCTCCTCCAGATCCAACATCATACGCACGTCGAGCACGGTTGACTTGCTCGACTAATAGCGTGCGATCACGACGGTTTTTCTCTCACCTCCGCTACCACACGTCGATTGCTGAATGGGATCACTCTGCTCTCCTCCAAAACCTCTTACCATCCAACGACAACCCGATCAATACCATTGGTTTTCCAGAGTACGGGTCCTGCCTTTGTCCTTTAGCTTTTTTTTTTTATTTCTCCGCCCACGGTTCTCCGGCTCCCAATGTGACCAAGGGCTTAAGGCTCCCCCATTTCAGCCCTGTTTTCTCAGATAAGCGCTAATCGCGCATCAAAATCGCCTCCTTTTCCTGATCCGGGGCTCCCAGGGGCTACTTTGACCTCCTGCGCAGTCTCCATGGGCCTCGGTCAGCGCGCTTTGACCGAGGTCCTCGTCGTTCCACGTTGGATGCCATGGCCACTGGTTTAAGGCATTTTTGATCGTTGTTTTGGAATTTTCAAGGATTTGTTCAACTCGATACAGTCAAGTTTCTTGACAGTCTTTTGTGGATCTGATTCGGATCATCTTACCACCAGAGGGGAAACTCACTTGATTCTGCTTCCCATATACACAATTTTCACAGAAATCGAAATCCAGAGAGCTATTACTCATACCTTCTACCATACCTTTACCATGAAGTATTTGAAGGCCCTTCTCTCCAATATGTCTAAGCCTTTGATGCCACAACATGGTCTTCTCTCCAAAGACCACTAGATTTACTGCTCCACTTTCAGGAACCATAGAACTATTGCACCCATCAACAACAGTGCTACCTTGTAGCTTGTACAGAGTTCCAAGCCAAACTCCATGCATCAATACTAGTGCTCCTTAACCATCTTGCAGGTACCCTTCTCGAACACTGTTTTTACACCTGCATCATCCAACTTACTTACAAAAATCAGATTTCTGGCCAATGCAGGAATATGCAGAACACCTGGAAGTGTTCTAACCCTTCCACCTTGCAACTTCAACTTTACTTTTCCGCGACCAATTATTCTAGCCTTCCTATCATCCCTAAGAAGACATCACCACCATCATATTTCTCATACTCGCAGAACCACTCTCTATGGGGAGTGAAGTGAAAGGATGCACCTGAGTCAATCAACCATGCCTCATGATCTACATGTGTACTTGAAGAAGCCAAGTACACATCCCCACCTTCATCTGAGGTGGTTTTCGCCTCTACAGAAGAAGCATCATCAAGTCCCTTTCCTTTTTCAGGAGCTTAAGATTTACAGTCCCTTTTGTAGTGCCCTTCCTTTCAACATTTCCAACATACCACCTTTATAGGTTTTCCTGGAGATTTAGATCTCCCCCTCGATGAATTATTTTTGTTTCTGTTGTGGGACCATCCTCGTACAGACAAAGCATCACCATTCTAGTTCTCCACATTTTTCCGTCTCATCTCCTCCATCAGCAAGGATGAGATTATTTCATCAAACTGCAAGGCAGTTGCATTTCTACCTATTGCAATAACCAGACTATCCCATGAATCTTGTAGAGAACACAACAAACTAATGCACTTATCTTCATCTGAAATTTTAATATCAACAGATAATAACTGACTTACCACTGTATTAAATGCGTTTAGATGCTCTGTCACCAAGTTTCCATATTTCATCCTCAAGTTATACATCTTTTTCCATAGGAACAATTTATTCACAAGAGACTTAGATTGGTACAAAGTCCCTAAATTGTTCCACAAAGCCTTTGTCGTAGCTTCCCCTGAATACTGAATATGAGACACACAATTGTATTGTGCTCTTAGCCTTCCGATCCAACTTCTTCCATTCTTCATCAGACACTCCCGTTGGTTTAGTACCTGGATCTACCGCGATCCACTGATCTTTATCCACCAACAAATCCTCCATCTTGAGTTTCCACAACTCAAAACACTGATCATTAAATTTCTCGATCTCTATATTTCCACTGCTTGCCATTTTCTTTCGCCACTAGAATCGATCCCACAGATCTCCCAATGAACAAGGTCTACCATAGGTCCGAGCGAAACCCCTCAACAACAAAGGCATCCCCTTGAAGCCAAAATAGCTTTGATACCAAATGTAGGTTTTAACCCCGTATAGAAATTACTTGCATATGAATTCTAAAACACAAAAAATAAACAATGCAAGAGCATAACGCATAAAACACATACACGCAAAGATTTTCCCCTGGAACCCAAAACTGGGACTGCCAGCTTGATTTTTCATTATTATTCCTTTCAATGTAACAATACATATTTATACATGCCAAAGCATCCAATACCATGGACCGAAAACCATTGCGTCCAAAACCATGGATCGAAAAACATAGGTAGGTCCGCCCAACCTAATATAGGGTCCAATTTTTTTTTTCCCGGTGCCCTGCCCAAGACCCCGTAGAGGGGGGCTATCTGCCCCCCTCAAACCCCTCGGATAGGGGGGCTGCCACCCTCCCTGTGATCCCCCACTGTGTAATCGGCGCAACAAAGGGGGGGCTTTGCCCCCCCTCTAACCCCCCGATTCAATACATAGGTTAGTCGTGGAAAAAATGTAACACAACCCAACAACTTTGAGCTTCCTTATTGGTAGTGGCCAACAAAAGTATTTGTGGAGGTTGGGGCATTTGGTAAGTTGATTATTTTTAGGGAGTGGTGGCTTCCTTCCAGTGGTGGCCTCTAGCAGGATGGGGCCTACAACTAGTAGTGTGCATAGTAGAAGGAGTTGGGACTTCTTAGCTGGTTAGGGTCAGTAAAACTGTGTAAAAAAAGAATGAAATTTATTAAGAAGAAGACAAGCAGAGCATCAATATGATGGTTTTTCTCCCCTTGAGGTTTTCTACCTAAAATCCATGGTGTTCTTATTTTTTGAATCATGTGTTATTTATTTATGTGTTTACATGTTAGATCTATTGCTCATATGTTACAATTTCTTCTTTATACACTTGGATCTAATGTTTATATGTGTGTTACTACCTATCATATTGGTTCAGATGATTGTTGAATAAATATAAAGTAAGAAATCAAAGAATATTGAACCATACATTGCTTTTGTTAAAGGAAAGTGTGTACATATGTGGACTGCCTTCAGGATTGGCATGTATATATTTTTGAGTACACAAAAAGTAAAAATTAGTATTTTATGGCTAGGACCAGACTATATTGATTCAACCCCCTGCTGCCTCTCAATATAGTCAAGCTTCCAACACGTTCCTTAATCTTGTAATTTCATTTTGTATTTATTTGATTGTTCTATTTAATTAAGAAATTTTTGAATCAATTTTCAAAGAAGATGGATCTTCCAATGTAGGAACTTTTCGCACATTAGGAGAAATTCCATGGTAAATTCCATTTCCAATTGTTGTATTGATCCAAGATATTTTACTTATAGATGCATCAGAATTACATGCAATAGATCTTATTAATCATGGAACCTAAAATAACATAAAAAAATGTGGAAATAACACAATAAGAAAGAAAACCATGACACAAATATTTGATTATGGAGTTCGTCCAATTTGGACTACGTCTCTGGGCCCTACTCAATAGTGGGAGGCATTCTTTCATTAAGTGGCATAAAAAGAGATAAAAGTACAATAAACATTTAACTACAATCCTTTTACCTCCAAGCTAGAAGATGGATGAAGAATAGAGAGCCCAACTTCAGAAATAGATAGTACCACTAAAAACCTGGCAAAAAATCGTGCAAAAATGTCAATCCGAACACCCAATTTAGATAATTAGGCCTTCTTCACCTTCTCAGAACCTCCCTGCTACTCAAGCCGAGGTGTCAGCTTGTTGCCAGGTCAGGGTCTATTGTGCTCAATAGCTTCTGAAGCAATCTGCCAGTCCTCTCTTCCTTTCTCCAACATGGATGGTCCTTTATATAAGTTGGTGGGAAAATCCCTCAATACATGGGCAATTCTAAACAAATGATGAACTTTAACAAGCGGGCATTTTCCAACAGATGTTCTTGGGGCCCTGAATAGTATGTGGCAACAACCCTTACAAACATGGAAAAACCCCTTTAACTGCGCTTTGAACTCGATGACCTTTTACTATAAGTGTTTTCCTGCAATCGATGGTTTCATCGGCATATGGACCAACCATACATCAAGTTCCTTGTGATACAACAGACCCACCAGGAGTATTAAACATAAGATATAAAATATCAGGCATGGAAACACCATTGCAAATCGCAATCGACGGAGCCCTATTGGTAACATATATATGGACATGGTGCTTTTGCAGTATTGGATTGTGATACCGCAATCAAAACCTAATCTTGTCAGTGGCCGATTCTGGATCATTGCACCTTGTGATGTGCTATTGCAATTCATCGCATCGCAACCCTAACTTTCGGGGGCCAATTCTTTCACCTTCTCCTTTTAAGATGGGCGATTGTGATTTAAACGCATCACAACCTTGGGTTGTTTTTCCTTAATCCGAAACCTCTACTTTCTGTGATATGCAATATGTGGGACCAATGGCAGCCTGCCACTTGGCGCTTCCCCATTCATTTAGAGTGTTTGCCATGTCATCTCCTCCTGCCACCTGGACAAGTCAAACATAAAATTTGACTTGGTCTAACTTCTTCATATGAACTTGGATTTGAGTGTTGTTCATACCGTTGGAATCATAATGATAAGCACTTCGATCCGATGCTAAGTTTATCCAAATTATGCCACTTTGAGTTTTGAGACTTTTACCATACCACTGTACTTCTTTAAAGATCTACCTGGATCAATCCTCCCCACTAAGAGCTTTTGGATTGCCAAAAGCCTTTTCAGTCAATTGGCAAGTGAGGAAATTGCTCCTTCACTTTCTCTTTCTCCATCCATGGATATTTACTTGGATGCATTCCTTTCAAGCCAACACGAATGTACTCCACATCTCCCCATTGTGAAGTTCTAGTTATCCTGTCGAGAATGATATCTTCGGGAAACTTGTCTAGATACACTGGTTCAAAATCATCCACTGTAGGAATCTGTGCAACCTCTTCGATATCCATAACCAATGGAGGTTCATAAAGCTTCAAGTTTTCAACATTTACCACTGACTACATTTGCATATAAGTGGGCAAGTCAAGATGAAAAGAATTGTCTCCAATAGTTGCCAATACGGTGAAGGGACCATATCAAATGTGTCTCAATTTATTCCCTTCTCCCTTCATTCTATCCTTGCTGATGTGGAGCCATACCTTATCCCCAACTTGAAATTGATGGTCAACTCAGTGCTTATAATGTCGAGCTTTATATCGAGCGTGACTCTTCTCCAACTACTCTTGTATTTCCTAATGAATCACCTGTATCCACTGAATAAACTTCCATTATTTCTCATTATCATCTCATCCATTGCCATCCTCATATTTCCAAAAGACCATGTCTAAGGGATCCCTTGGTAGGTAACCAAAACATGTCTCGAACGGTGAGCTCTATGTTGATGAATGTGTTGCTCGATTGTATGCATGATGCACATAAGGAATTTGTTCATCCCAAAACTTCGGATGCTTTCCACAATAGCCTCGTAACAAGTGTACCACAGTGCAGTTTACGACCTTTGTTTGCCCATCAGTCTGTGGATGAAATGTCGTGCTTCTTTCTAGCTTGGTGTCCATCATTCTCCACAAGCTGGTTCAAAACTCTCCAAGAAAGCGAGAGTCTCGATCTGACACAATAGATGTGGGCAACCCAAAATGGACCCAAACATGTTGAAAGAAAAGATAAGAAGTCTGCTCAATAGTAACCTACTTTTTATAAGGCATTAAAATACACATTTTACTAAAATGATCCACGATGACATACAAATAGTTGTGACCTTTCCTAGACATAGACAAACCACTTACAAAATCCATGGACACACTTTCCCATGGTCGAATCGAAATAGGGAGTGGTGTATAGAGCCCGAGTTTTCTATTAGAGGGTTTTGAAACATAACACAACACACAACCCTTTACAAAGCAAGTCACAATGTTTTTCATAGGAGGCAAAAAACAAAACCTCTATAAATGAAATAAAAAAATTTCAACCCCAAAATGACCAGCCACGAGAGAGGTATGAGCCTCTCAAATTACATGTACCCTTTCATCAATGGGTATGTAAAGTTTTTCAAGGTGGTACAATATTTTTCCCTGCAAATAATAATTGTCCACCTGTGATCCATGAATCAGTTTTGCATAAATCTCTTTAAAATCATCGTCGTTAGCATGTTATTCAACATAACTTTCTAATGATAAAGAGACATTTTGCAAAACCACAGATGTAGAAATAGGAGGGCGAGAAATCATATCTGCTACTTTGTTGTTGTCGCCTTTCTTGTATTTTATTACCACATGAAATTGCTGGAGGAATCCCATCCATCTGAAATGATTGGTTTGTTGAAGCTTGGCTTGTGATTGAACGTACTGCAAGGGCTAATGATATATATGGATGATGATCTCCTTGCTGATTAGGAAGTGTTTTCACTTTTTTACACTTTGGACCAAGATGTACAACTCCTTGTCATATGTGGGATAATTCACAACATCCTAGGAGAAAGTATTTGAATGGTAACATACAGGCTTGCTTTGCTTCATCAATACAATACCCATGGCATATCTGTTGACATCTGTTTTAATCTCAAAAGGTTGTTGAAGGTCTGGTAAGGCTAGCACTGGTGCTATGTTGATCTTCTATTTCAGTGTGTCGAAAGGATTCCTACTAATTTCCTCCCCATTGAAATGCCTACTTCACACTTGTCAATGCGTGTAAGGGGGTTGCGATAACAGATAAGTTCACAATGAACCTTTTCCAATATTGTACCATGCCCAAAAATCTTTGGACCTCTGTAACATTTGTGGGATCATGCCACTTCATAATCACATCTACTTTAGATGGATCTATTTTCAATTGCCCATTACAAACCATGTGAACTAAATAAACCAAAGAGCTCTTCCAAAACTCACACTTTGACAAATTTACATATAGTTTTTATTTTTTCAAAACATCAAGCAGATTCTTCACATGGCATACATGTTCATCCCATGTCCTACTATACACAAGAATATCGTCCCAATATACAAGCACAAAATTATCAAGAAGAGGCCTAAAGAGATCATTCATTACTCTCATAAACATGGTCAGAGCATTGCACAGTTTGAATGGCATCACCATCCATTTGAAAAACCCCTGTTTGGTTTTGAATGCAGTCTTCCAAATGTCTTTTTCTGCAACTCTAACCTGGTGATATCCGCTATGCAAATCCAATTTTGTAAAACAGATAACATTTTTCAACTGATCTAATAATTCATCAATGCGAGGGAGAGGGTATCGATTCTTCACCGTAATTTTTTTTTAGTGCCCTGTAGTGTATGCACATTCTCCATTTTTTGTATTTCCTTGGGACCAACATGATCAGTGATCCATATGGAGAAGAAATTGGCCTGATGACCCCTTCATTTAGCAACTCCTGCACCCATTTCTTGATCTCCTCCATCTCGATAGAATCCACCCTATACATGCCAATATTCAGTAAAGGAGCATCTTGTTGTAAATGGATCTCATGTTGGATTCCCTGTTTTGGGTGCAATCATCTCAGTTCTTGAAACAATCCATCATAGTCAGAAATAATTTCAAACAATTCTTTCTAATGATTAGGATCACAACCTTTGAAAGTGTCAGCCGTCTCGGCCTCTTTCGTTCTCACTACCATGAGCATGCACCCTTTACTAGAATTAACCAATAATTTAATTTTTCTTGCACTGACAAGGCTAGCACCAACTTTTGTATGATGAGATCTGACTATATATTCCACCCCGTCCTTCATGAGGTGGTATTTATTTTTGTGCCAAAAGAAAACTACCTTTCTGTCATATAGATACGGACTTCCCAAGATAATTCCACAGATATCCAAGGGCAAAACATGTAACTCTACATCATCAATTAATTTAGAATCAATAACAAATATGGCCCTACACTACTTAGTTACCTATAATTTGGCTTTATCTCTTACCCAACCAAGTGGGTATGGACTCAGATGAGGCTTAGTTTCAAGGCCTAACTTTTTCACTAAGGACTGTGAGATTAAATTTACTTGGGAACCTGAATTGAAAAGTGTTTCAACCTTTGTATAATTTATAATAACTCTAATGTGAAATAACTCAATTCCCTTTCACTCATTACTTATAGGCTCATTCAAATAACTAGTACTTGTAATAGAATCAAAACTATCATTAACAGAAATAGTACCTCTTGTGCCCACAACTGTGATCAATGTCTCATCATCAGAATCTAATCCAAGGTCCTATTGCATTGTTGCCACTATCTTCTGCTTCCCATTTTCACTGAATCTCTTTGGTCTTAGCTCTGGATGTAGCTTCCAATAGTGGTCCTCGTCATGACCATATTTATTGAAATGAATGTAAGATGGTGTTCCTTTGTCCCCTTTCTTGGTTGCGACAGTCATCTTATCCTTCCCCTTGCCTTTCTTCTGGAATTTTCCATGCTAAGATTTAAACGGTGTTTTCTTGGCTTGATCATCTCTGTCATTATTGCCTCGAATTTCAAGATGAATCGCCTTTATGCTGGCTGCATCAATCATAGTAGGCTTGACCAATAGTAGTGAGTGCCTTATGTAACTATGTAGCGCACCAACATACTTAGTTACAATCTCGGGCGAATCTAATGAGATGCCAAAATCCAATGCTTGTTTCCGAAATTATTTAGTGAAGCTTTTCAAATTTTGGCCTTTACCTTGCCTTAGATAATGCCATTCCATTAGTGCCTTTTGTTTGTAACCCAAAGGGTAAAATCGGTCTTTCAATGCATAAATAAAACTAGACCAAGAGGAAAGAAGGTTAGCCAACTTTTTGCTACCCTTCTGCAACTTTCTATTCGACCAAACGAGAGTAGTGCCACTCAATCAAAGAGATGCTAACTGGACCTTTTACTTATTTTCTTCGATCTGCTAGATCCTATAGTAAACCTCTATTTGTCTTATCCAATTATTAAGTTTTTCTGCACTACACTCTCCATTGTACATGGGCAGGTCAAACTTTACATCTAACTTGAAGAATGGTTTCTTAGATGTCCGTTTGGAATCTCGAGAACTATCACTTGAAGAAGGAGAGGGAGGAGGCTCTTCTCCACCACTTTCATGATTTTCTGATCTATTATCATTGTCACCTTCCTTCTCATGCCCAAGTTCCTTCTCATACCCTAAAAATAGCTTGTCCACTTTCTCTGCCATATTGTAGTACACCTTGCAGTAATTATCTTCCTCTTCCTAATGAGCTTCTTCATTTTCCATTTTTCTTATTCATTGTGCACATCCTACTTCGGGATAAAAGTACTTAGGTGTTCCTTTGCCTTTTCACATCCTGTTATGAGTTAGCATATATTCATGCAATTCACATAAATAAAGACCTGCTTTGATACCAAACTTGATCCAAGATATTTTACTTATAGGTGCATCAGAATTACATGAAACTAAGCTTATTAACTATGGAACTTAAAAGCACATAAAATAATGTAGAAATAACATGATAAGTAAGAAAACCATGACATGAAGATTTGATTATGGAGTTCATCCAATTTGGACTAAGTCTTTGGGCCCTGCTCAATAGTGGGGATGCATTATTTCATTAAGTGGCATAAAAATAGATAAAAGTACAAGAAACATTCAACTACAATCCTTATACCTCCAATCTGGAAGATGGACAAAGAATGGAGAGCTCAACTTCAGAAAAAAAAAGTACCACTGAAAACCTAGCAAATAATCATGCAAAAAGTCCTATCCAAACACCTAATTCAGATAATTGTGCCTTTTACACCTTCTCAGAACCTCCCTATTGCTCAAGGCGAGGTCCCTCTTGCTGCCAGTTCAAGGTTTGTTGTGCTAAGTAGCTTTTGAACCAATCTGCCAGTCCTCTCTGCCTTTCTCCAACACAGATGGTCCTTTTTATAAGTTGGTGGAAAAATCCCTCAATACTTGGGCAATTCCAAACAAATGGTGAAGTTTAGAAAGTGGGCTTTTTCCAACAGAGGTTCTCGAGGCCCTGAATAGTATGTGGAAACAACCCTTACAAACATGGAAAAACCCCTTTAACTGCACATTGAACTCGACGACTTTTTACTATTGGAATTTCCCCACAATCGACAGTTTCATTGGCGTATAGACCAACCCATACATCAAGTGGCCTGTGATACGATGGACTTGCAGGGAGTATTAAACATAACATATAAAATATCAGGTTCGGAAACCCCATCGCAAATCGAAATCGATGGAGCCCATAAGGTAACATATATATGGGCGCGGTGCTTGTGAGGTATGCAATTGTGATATAGCAATCACAACCTTATCTTTCTAGAGGTTGATTCTAGATCGTTTCCCCCTGTGATGTGCGATTTTGATTCTTCGCACCACAACCCTAACTGTCGGGGGTTGATTCTTTCACCTTCTCCTTTTAAGATGGGTGATTGTGATTTGATCGCATCACAACCTTGGGTTAATTTTTCTTAAGCCATGACCTCTTCTTTCGATGATATGCGATATGTGGGACCATTGGTAGCCTGCCACTTGGCGCTTCCCCATTCGTTGAGAGTGTCTGCCACGTCATCTCCTCCTGTTGCCTAGACAATTCAAACATAAACTTTGACTTTCTCTAACTTCTTCATATGAACTCAGATTTGAGTGTCATTCACATCACTAGAATCATGATGACGAGCACTTTGATCCGATGCTAATTTTATCCAAATTTTTCCACTTTGATTTTTGAGCCTTTTAGCATGCCACCAATACTTCCTTAAAGATCCACCTAGATCATGTATCTTGATTACTTTGTATTAGTGTTGGCTTCTTTGCTTATGATACTTTTAGGGAGGACATTTCTCTTTGAACATTTCCAAGAATAATATTTAGATTAACATTTCTTTCTAACATATGGTCCTCCATTTCTTGTGATTTACTCATGGTTTCTTGTAATGTATTAATATGTCCATACTTAATAACATCCTTAACATTTTTTGTCATTGAATTTTTGTAACATAAAAATATGAGTAGATCATTAGGGAAAGTATCTTAGGGTATTTTTTGCAAGGTCTTAAAAAAATCAAAGATTAAAATCTCTAATCTTCTCATTCTTTTCAAGATAGATCTGGGCACGATTTGGGTAAACTAGGTTAGCCTAAGGTATTATACACATTAGGTTGGGCATACCTTCCTATAAAATCTTTTTTTTTATGTCATTGAAGAGGTTATGGAAGTAACGAGAAAGGAAATATACCATTCATAGATAGATCCTATTAGAGTTTGTAGAAATACCCTGATCGTGATGTCTTCATGTGCAATCCCTTTTATATCAAAAATATCTAAGAATTGATCCATATGTTTCTTTGGATTCCTAACACCATTGAATATAGGCAAGAATCCATGGGGTATAGCAGATATGGGTTTTTTTTCACCTTGTAAGGCAACAATACATACCCTTCTTCATCTTTGATTCCTTGGATTGTGACCTTCGCACCTCTCTTCCCATCTTTCTTCTTTTCCTGCCATTTCTCCTTTTCTGGAGAAAAGATAAGATAATATTATTCTTTCTTGGAAGTGTTTGATGTTTCAACAAGCCTCTAACTTAGACTCCTTGTTAAGGGCCTCTCTGGATTCTTTTACTCCTCCAACTTCAAATTTATCCCTTATTGAAGTCACATTTCTATATTTTGAAGCACAAGTAACTCTTAATATAAGAAAATTTTAGGAAGAAATCACATTGAAAATATTTGGTCGACGCGTTTTGAACCAACCAGTGTGGTCCATCTTGTTGAGCTAAAAATTGCCAAGATATTTCAAGATCTTCTTGAGTTCTTATAGTCTTCAAGATAAATTTGTTAAAATAGCAACAAGAAATTCCAATTTAATTTTTCCTTGAATTAAATTTTGAATTAAAATTGTAATTCGTTTTTCATAGCAATTTGTAATAATTAACTAAGTTAAGTTGACTTAGTTAGCTTAGGAAATTCGATTTTGAAGTCTATCTAGAGTCATGTAAAGTGATCCCCAAATTTTAGGGGCCCAAATTGAGTTCTTTTGAGTTGTAATTAGATAAATCTGTCTAACTGAGTTATAGTGAGTTAAACTAGTTATAACTATTGGAGGAACTAGTAGAGGTCTAGTAGTGGATTAGTGAACCAGTGCATCAACCAATAACACACTAGTTAAATGAAGATTAACTCACAAATAATTCATGCATGTTAGTTGAGTGTAAGCCCCAGTTGAGATTAGAGTGCAAGGAAAATGTACTATCAATTGTATAATTTTTCGAGTTGTACATATGGTGCATGCAATCAGTTGAGGACCTAGGTTTGGATTGAGTAGTTATGGATGAAAGATTTCCCAATTAAATATGGTTTGATTCTCTCGGGAATTGTGCAAGGAATTAGGGGCTTGGAAGGCATAAAAATTGGCGAAGTGTTGGCTTGATCTAGCTTGTGAGCAGAGAGAGATTATACTTGTGTTGGAATTGTTCTAGTGAGAACTAGCATTGTATTTTCTTCTAAGATATTATGGTTAATGCAATATAGATATTTGGGGCTTTTAGAAGTTACTTTCCCCAGAGAAATATTGTGTTATGTGCGATTGATATTCTTCCTCTTTTGTCTTATTTTTTTCATCAATCATTATTGGTTTCCTTTGTAAAGAGTATTGTAGATTCTTGTCTTGTGTTTTAGTATACCAGATGAGCTATTGAATCTACAAAAAAATCTACATGGTATTAGAGATGAAGACAATATAGAAGATGAGATTTCGAGTTTTTTGTTTAGGTGAAAATTGAATTTGTAGTTCATACTTTAGATAAAAAATATGTCTTTCTATGGGTTTTGAATTGAGTATGCCTTAGAAGGCAGATCGAATTACATAGCATGGAAGGACATGATGGAAGTAGTGCTGGAAGACAATGGTCTCAAGGAATTCATCAATCAAGACGTTCCTAAGCCTCCAACATCATGCTCAAGATCTAGTTGAATGGAGAAAGTGTGTGGAAAAGGTGAGGTGGATTATCCTTGAGGGAGTTTGATACCACATTTTCTGGAGTCTCCATGGCAACGAAACTCCATAGTCAATGTGGAAGGCATTGACAGACCTGTTCTAGAATAGACGTGACTATAGGAAGTTGGCACAAACTCAAAAATATCGATATGGAGAAGGGAAACTCAATTCCTAAATACTTGAATAAGTTCACTCATTGTCATGATGAGCCTGGAAGTGTTGGGATTACTGTTGCTAAGGACACAATGGTGAGCTTAGCTCATGTAGGACTTCCTAAGAGTTGTCACAGTTATCAAGACTCTATCAATGGGAGGGAGAATCTTCCAAATTTGGAATGAATGTGGTCATATTTGGTGTAGGAAGTGATTCAGAGGAACACCAGATGAATCCTCATAAAAAACTGATGATGAGGAAAATTGTGCCTTAGCGAGTAAGGAAAATAAAGGGGAAGGGAAGGGATCCCATTCCAAATCGGATTCTTGTCATGTAGGCAAGAAGAAGGACATGTCAAAATTCAAGTGCTTTCATTGTCACGAGAAGGGACATTTTGCTACAAATTATCCACTCAAGAAGTCCAAGAAGAATCCCTTAAGAGGAGCAGAAGGTGAGGCTCTTGCCTCACAATTCAAATTGAACTTTACGCTCATCGCATGTATGGTGTCATCAATTATGGGTTGTGCATGGTACCTAGATAGTAGAGATTCCTTCCACATGTCTGGAAACAAGGAGTTCGTCAGTAACTTGGAGGAGAAGGATCTCCATATTCATATCAAAATGGGTGATGACGAGAAGTACAGTGCTATCGAGTTTGGTATAGTTACCTTTCAGAGGACGTTGGGTGTGTTTTCCTTTGAGATAACCTAAGGTTAATTGGTTATGCTAAATCTTCTATAATGTTTTGTCGATTTTAATGATTGGATGACTAGTCAACTGTTTATAAACGGGTGCTTTAAACTTAGAAAGATTCTTAATATAATAAAAGGTTGTTCTTTACATGCACATGGTTATTTTTATTTTAGAGGGATGGATAAGGAGAATGTGTAGAGGTATAGTTGATTTAATATTCAAACTGAGTATTTAATCATTTATAAGTAGAAATCAAGAAACAATGTTTCCTTGATCAACAGAATATAATTAAACTATTACAGAAATATAGTGTAATTTAATTTCAAAGAGGAATTTACAATAACATTTAGTTCTGCAAATTAATCTCTTATTCAAATTACAAATTCACAGCGGATTCAAAATGAAACTGATATTTAATTAAATTTTAAATCGTATGATTATAAAATAATTAATTTATATGAAGAAGACGTAATGAAAAACTACGATGAACACAACTCATTGAGAAATAGACCATATGAGGCAAATCTAGAATCTTTTATTATCTCAAAAATGCTCCAGCTTAGTACAAATATGTGTGATAACTGGTTCAAGAGTTCAACCCTGAATACTTTGACAAAATGAAGTATTTAAACAAAATTACAAAAATATTACAATAAATGCCTAAGTGACATGACATTCTATTATTAACTTAGAATTAACATAAAATAATTAATTCAATCAAAAGGATTGAATCTAAACATCTGGCCCTGCTTTAAAGGAGCATAGTTGCTAAGTGGCCACTATTCGGGTGTTGCGCTGGTGAAGCTGATATGTCCTTTAGTCCTGAAATTCACACAACTTTTCCCACCGTTCTTCATTTGGAATAGCTATATCGGTTACCTTGTGGTAGATTTCATCTACCTCATTATACCGAGCAAAAGAGGGTTTTACTATGAAAATGTGTTTTATCTCATGTTGTATAAAACTTATGTTGTTGATGGCTTCGTAAAATGATTTGCTTGTCATAGAACCTTTAATGTTGGAATACTTAGTTGTATCCTTGGCAATGTCCCAAGGCTTCTTCATGTAGTCTTCCCTCGTCATTAATTTTTCATTGATTACAAACAATGAACGCATACCTTTCATGTTCAATGCATAAATCCTTGTGAAAAACCTATTGATTGCTACCTCTAGAGTGTGAAACTTCTCTTTCAGTTGTACAACCAAGTTCTTATTTGTTAGAACTTTCTTCACCTCTAGGATGGTTTCTGTTCTGCCATCCACTGCTAGATCATCCAACTCATATTTGTTTTGGGAATTAAGGAACTTTATGATGTTGTTCTTTGTAGCAGGAATTTCTCCCAGTTGAGCATTGCTAGTGGCAATGGTTTGATTTTCTTTCTCCACGAGTTCCTTATGCTAAAAAATAATCTAGATACATGGCCAGATTTCATCTATTTCTTCAATAATATTATTCCAGATGATTTATTTAACATGACCCAGTGTAGAGCCAATAGAAGACTCAACTGCTGACTTCTTCCATGCCTCTATCTACTTTTGAGCTCTTTGAAGCTCTACTACATGAAAAATCTCAGTTTTCTTTTGATGATCCTCTAGAAGTTTCACTTGATCCTGCAACTTTTTAATATCTTCAGTATGGAGAGACATGTTTTGTATTGCATTGGCCATCTGATATGAAACATCTCCTATACTTGTTGTAGTAGATATGGCTGTAGGAATGGTTGTGATAGGAAGTGCTTCCAAAGGGAAAATAGTCTTTTTAACATCTTTCTCCTTTTATTTAATCAATTTCTCCATATTTGTCTCCATTTGCTTTAGCTGTGTAGTTTGCTCCATGATGAGCATCATCATATCTGCCTTTTGTGTCTCTGTTTCTTCAATATCATTGGCCAGAGGATCTTCTGTAGCTGGAAATTTTAACTTCTTCCTTAATGCTACTATGCCTAAATTCTTTTTCTTCACAAATTCTTCTACAAAATTGATGTTTGAAGGGTCATAACCCAGTTTGATTAGTAAGTCCTCCAAGGTTTTAATCCTGGTGTCTTTAGAAAGCGCAGAGACGTTCTCCATCTTCATCTGTGATTGGACATTTTCTAAGGTAACCTACAGTTTTGATAAACTCATAGCAGTGTTAGTGACAGTTAAAAATATCATTTCCCCAGTCTGCTTATGCATCTCCACTTGGTTAATGGGATGTATATATTTTACATCAAACTCAAAGGTTGTCTTCTTGTAGTTTGATGTTACCTTGGGCTACAGGACTTGTGCTTAGAGGAATGCCATTCTCATTTTTCCTTTTTCTGAATCAAAGGCCAACAACAGCCTGCTTTGAGCACTAGAATTTTGCTTCTAGAACTGGTTGTAGGTCTTAATATTCAAAGCCTCATTCCTAACTTTTATCTCCTTGAATATTTCCATTATACTCTTCTCTACCTCACCTGTAGTAGATGTGCTGGTCTGCATAAGTTTTTGTTACTCTTGTGAAGTTGTGGAGGTAGTAGGAGACAATGTGGTATGATCACCCACTAATGAGGAAACAAGTGGCTCATTAGTGGTGAGAATTTTCTCCTATTATGAGTCCTTGCTGAGGCTTAGTTTGGAACTAATCTTGGTCTTCTATCTATACATTATCTTAAATCCTTCACTGGAAATGTCAGTCCCTAAATGGGAATCTTCCTCACTTATTCTCTTGGTTTTTTTCTCCTGCGTGGTAGGAGTCTACACTGTAGATGATGATCCCTGTTTTTATTCTGCCTCTTGTAGGGTATTCTCAACCCATTCTAGCTGATTTTTGTATTTCTCTACCTTTGGCCTGGATGTGTGAAAGTAGGGAGTAGACTTGGTTTCTACTCTTAATTTAGAAATGATCCCTAATGGATCATATGACCAGGTAAAGCTAAGGCTGGACTGCATTACCTTTAGAAGCTTGTTTGCTTCTTCCCCTACTGCCTTGCTATTGCAAATGAAAGGTCCAATCTATGTTTTGATTTTGAACTGGGACTTCTTCTTAGCAGAAACAAAGTGGATTTCATCCATATTGATCATCTGCGATATGTAGTCCAGAGAAAAAATCCTCATTGGCAGGAATTTAGGCAGCTTGTAAGGTCCAAGCTCACATCCAAATATTCTCAATTCTGTACATTTCTCATAGAGGTACCAATCCCCTGTCTGAACTTGATATGACAGCTACAACACCATTTTAATTTCCTCACTGATCCTTTGTAGAGCCTCTAATCTACACCTACTTATCTACCATTTTCCTCAATCATTCCTTATCTTTCCTTATCTTTTGCCTCATTTTCACCATAAAACCACCCAGATCATTACATTAGGTGTTATTAAGCATGATTAAGTAAGTTTTGCTAATGGATGACTATTTGTTTAGATTTTGACTTACTTGCAGGAATCCTGCAACTATCTGATGATCCTGCAGCTATCTGATGATCCTGCAGCTATCTGAAGATCCTACAGCCTTTTTGTTAAACGCAATGTTCCACGTGTCGGTTTGCCAGATGAGCCACATGGGCACTTAGGTGTCAATGTGCTCGAGGTTCTTGTCCTATTTTTCCAGCCATCCACGTCATCTTTATCCACGGTCAAAGCTGGGCAAGTCTCGGTCAACTCAAGGCAGTTTAACGGTGATTGTGAGCTGCTTGGTCACGTCATCTTAAACGGTGATTTGACCACGTTCTACAGATGGCAGGGGACATGATCCAACATGGGATTCATTACCCATGACGACAGAACCACTAACTCCTCCACGCAGCCGCATGAAGTGTCAAGGAACCATGAATATGCATAACATTTTATTTACTTTTCAGTTAATCAGCTGCACGGATAGGCTATCTTAGAAACTTCTATAAATAGCTGCGTCTGTGTACGCTCATTAGGCTTTTTATCAGTTGTAATTTGATGAACCTGTGTTACATTTAAGAGCATTGTGAACTCTGTGTTTTAGTGCTATCCTAGCACTCTATTTTATACATTTTCTGCAATGAAGAAATAGACATAGCACTGTTTTGAAGTTTCCAAATCTCTGAGTTTTTCTTGTGGCTGAATGGACAGAGGGCCCTTGCTCATTTCTGCCACTGTAAAGTATTTTATGTGCAGTATCATTTTCTTTACTTATTCATTTCTTTAAGCATGTATAGTTTCTTTTATTTGTTTTCCTTTCTTTCAAACTGATCAGTGTTATTTCCTTGCAGATTTCTTTTAGCCCGGGATTTATGTGTGTATTTGCTTTAATGTCTAATGGTAGTTGCAGTTGTCTTATGCATGGTGCTGCCCTCTTTACTCTATTTTTCTAGACTAGTTTTAGTGTAGTTTTACAAGTTGGATGCTAACTAATTTATGCTCTCTTTATCATGAATGGCTTATTTTTCAAGAGAACAGAACATTGATTAATTGCAGCTTGTATTTGAGTAGACTTGGCTTGTGATACTAACACTTTTTCCACTTGTTACACATAATCACATATGTAGGAAGCAGTATGTTGGAAAAGGCTTAGTAGTGTTACAATTTGTCAATTAAAGTAGATTAGAGTTTTTTATCAATTCTTGGATTTGTCTTCAGCTACCTTCTAATCGTGTTTTATGCAAATAGGCAGTAGAAGCAGAGAGTTAGAAGGAGATCATCACTAACAACAATCCTTGAAGTGATTTTCTTATTTCTTTTATTTGCAGCAGTATGGATAGAGACTAATTCCATTGGATTGTGGTCATTTACTTTCAAGTCATTTTGATTTATTCATTCTTTTCAAGTTCTTTTCTTTTACAAATTCAGCAAGCAATTAGAAATCACCATCACACACACTTTCACTCATATAAAGATCACCTTTCACACACCTGCACTCATTTGTCTATAATCATCATTCCATTGTAGGAAGATAAGTTAATCATAAACAACCCCCCTAAACAACAAAAGCTCTAAGAAAGTTACTTAAGTACATATAGTACACCCTCACTTCATCAGCTTACGAGCCCCGGGTTGACAATTAATACTAGCAATTTAGATAACAATAAATTGACTAAACAACCCCCCAGTCAGTTTCATCTGTTTCCTTAATTGTAGCATAGTTTACTATTTTTGGTAGTTTTTTTGAGTCCTGAACTTCTGGAGCCATTTTGAGGCCCTAAACGACGTTTTTTTGACAAAATTCCCTTAGAAATTACTATAACAATTGAGTCGGAAAATGCAGTCCTTGGAAAGATCTTCCAACAAGGTATCATACACGTCAAACGGAGATAATATGACCAAGTTATGACCGCATGAAGTTGGCTGCCCAACTAACCCCAACGGTGCCCATACACTCTTGGTGTTACATCTCCTCGGGTTAGGGTTTTGGTTGTTTAGGGTTTTCTCTTATTGTTCAATAATAAAAAGGCTCTTGAGCCTCGTTGTAACTCAATTCAGAGGCATGTAGCTGCCACATCTCTTCTAAGATATAAGTTACCATCATCTGAGTTATCTTATTTTCATTATGTTTTTAAGCATAGTTCAATATTTTTATATTAATGAAAGGAATTGTTTTTCTGCTGCATCTCTGTGTTTATAATTATATCTGTAAGTTGTTGCATTCATGTTTAATTTCAGATCAATAACCCCCGTGTGGTCATAAAAACTGCTAAGTGTTCTTGGTCACATGCAGCGGTTAGGAGGTGGCGGTTAAACTTAATGTTGTCGATTAAGCTTAATGCTGGTGGTTAAGAGTGTTCACATGCGTCACTTGTCCAACGGTTACGGTGGAGGTTATAATAACTGTCGTGGGTAGTGGTTTGTGTGTTCACATGGGCCACTTGGGTCCGACAGTTAGGCTGGTGGTGGTAGTTACATAAATTGTTGCGGTTAGTGAATAGGTGGTCACATGGGGGGCGATTAAGTCAGCCCGCCCCCCATCCTTGCAGCTAGAACATGTTAATACAAACCTGAATCCTATAAGAGTTAAGAACTAACCTGTAGGCGAAGTGCTAAGTTAATGCACTGTGTTAAGGGACGTTGTGGGGTCAAGCCTGACCTCTGCTAATAAAATTTTAATTGGCCATTAGGAGGACATGTGGCATCCTCTGGGTGGGCCACGTGTCACCTCCTGATTGGTCGAGCCAATACCCATGCAACCAATAAAAAAATGCCAATTTGACTTGTACAGAGATGACACTTGTCATCTCCTCATTCACCAAAGAAGATTCGTTGACTAGTCAAACTGCCATCTCACCTACCCAGTCAGTGCCATGTCAGTAGTATGGATTGCTAACTGGGTTGTCCTTTTTTTTTTTAATTCACATGTTTGGAAAAATGAACATATCGCATTTCTAGGAGCATACGGTGTCCGTTTTGTGCAAAATGAGTTGCGCCAGATTCAGGACGACGAGCACTACATGGTCTTTTAGGTTCCACACCATTTTGACAAATTTGATTTTTGGGTAAATTTTGAGCTCCTGATCATTCTTCCCCACTAAAAAATTTTTGGTCTCCAAAAATTTACTTTCAATTGTTCAACATTTGAAGGTACAGTTCCTTCATTTTTCCAAACTTATTCAAATCAATGTTTGTAGTGCCCTGTCTTGTACTTGTCTTGGCTCTTTCTCAAGCTGAACTTGAAATATAACTTAACCAAAGAATTCAAGTTTGATGTTCTTCTCGCCTTGTCCATCTCGCTATGGCCATCCACAACAACATCCTTCCCAAGAAGAATTCCAAGGCTCTCATTTGCAAAATCCTTATTGAGGATAATATCCTAAAAGACTTTGAAAAATGAACCAAAACAAGCTTCACATAATGAATACTTGTATAACTTGAGTGCTTAACACATTTGTAACATATTGAATATGCTACAAGTGCTACTCATACAACAATTTTAAAATGTTTTCTTAAACTACAAATAGAAATGAATTTTACAAAATGGAATAACTTGACTCCCAAATTTTCCATTCAAAATGACTATCAACAAGCCGAACTAGCATAATAATGCCCAAAGAAAACATTGTTGCATATAAGTGATTTATTTATGAACATCACTTTTACAATTTACCCACCTATGGGGATATGCAACTAGTGCAAAACAAATATTTACAAACTTCATCTGGACAAATAGTTCACCCATTTCTTACCAAACTAGGTAAATGAACCCTCTATTTCAAATTTTTCTTCTTCTAAAGTTTCTTCATGGATGGTTGCATCTTGCGCCACTTTTTCTTTTGTCGCTTCCTCTTCTGGTACTTGCATATTTTGCTTGCCCTTACCAGGATGAAGTTGTGGAAACAATTTACAACACTTCTCAACCCAATGCCTGATGATATTGCAGCGAGTGCAGAATTTCTTTTGAGCTTCCCTTGGCTCACATGCCTTTAACCTTGGATGAGATTTTCTCTTTTCGGTTTGAATTCCATTAGACATAAACATCTTCTTGATTATTGATTTTCTTTTATATAACTTATCTACACAATGGTTAGATGAAAGATAAAAGGTGCATGAAAATACATTCCTCAACATGTTATTCAAATCAACAGGTTGTTTTCCATTATGAAAAGATTTTTAATTAACAGGATGATTATACCTCTTTTTTTTGTTCTTTGGTTTACGCTTCTTGTGTAAGGAACTTGTATGGCAAGAAGAACTTAACTTTGTTTCTTCTTCAACATTTTCATCTCTCTTTGGAAATGTTGGCCATGGAATCCCCCCAAGGCATGTTTTGGGCCTTAAAGACCAAGTTTTGACCGAATCTTTTTGTAAAAGCTCCGCAAATTACAGGCGTGGGGCACGAAAATATAATAAAGTCACAGGGTTGCCCACCATAGTTTTTGTAATGTAATGTTGGCTGGATAGACCTACCCATGGTTCACGGACCATGGGATTGTATAAATAGAGCGAGGCTTTAAGTGTAAAAAATAACTAATGGAAGGGAAGGATAAGAAGTCTAAGTGATTGAGTCGAAGTGTAAAGTGTGTCTGTGGGTCGTAGAGTAGGAGAAGGCTTTGTAGCTGGGTGTGTAGAGGCCTAGTAGTCCACAGCTGAGTGTGCGGACCCCTGCAGCTGAATGCGCAGGGCAGGTCGAGTCTGTAACCATTGGGAGAATCAATAAAGAGAAGTGTTGCTGTAATTTTGTGTATCTTTTCCTGGTTTAATGCATGATTAGATAAAATTTGCAAGTATATTGTTTATTTACTGCACGAACATGTATGGATGTTTTGTATTGCTAATTATAACTTAAGATATTCAAGTAGGTGAAGGTAATTAATTATTATTGGAAGATAAGTAAAATCTCGGGTAATAGCGCAGAGTGTGGCACAACCCCTGGTTAGGACTGCGCGAAGGTAGTGTATCAAGCCACGAGGAACGGAAAGTGCGCGAAGCGACCTACATGCAGGAACCAACCGAGGACTAGTCGTACCTCTCAAACATCTCACGGGTGTGGAAACCATGGCTTTTTACAAGACCGGTGACATGTTTATGAACCGTGTCATTGGCTGTATGTTCAATATTTGACTATATGTTCAAGATTATGTCCAATATCTATTCTGAAACACCTCCCTCTGATTGAGAATGCATGGAGGCTTTGGCTAAAAGTTTCATTGAAATTCCACTTGGATCACAACCTAATAAATAATATGAAAATATGATTAGTTTCATGTACATATTTTTTATTTTTTTAAGTAAAGATATACTAAATATATTATTTATTTTCACAGTAAGAAGAATAAAAACTCTAAATGTTACTACTCTCACTTTTTCTAGGATTTCAAAGGGTCCACAATAATGTGGTGTTAACTTAGCACATGATCTTATTTTCAAAAAAAATCTCTTAGGTTTAATCCTAATATGCACATGTTCCGCTACTTGAAATTTCTTATGGATTCAATTATGATTTACATATCTTTTTTATCTATCTTGTGCCATCTTTATATTCCACTTGATGTTTGTTACTTATTTTTCCATTTCTTTCAACATATATGACACAATTGTAATCATATCTACTAAATTATCCCAACTAATTAGAATGTTACATTTTTTGGCATATAACACCTCAAAAGGACCCACTTTTAGTGATTAACGATAACCATTATAATAGGAAAATGCTATATGTGGTGAGTAGCCTTCCCACTTTTTGGGCTAATGCATAACATATATCCCTAACATATCCTCCAACACTCTTCACTCTTTCTGTTTGTTCATGTGTTTGAGGATGATAAACTATAGTAATGCCAACTATGTCCCAAAACCTATAAACAAAGATTTCCAAAATTTTGAAGTAAGCTTGACATTATAATCATATATGATTCCTGGGCATATCATGTAATTTTAAAATCTCCTTCATAAAAACATTGCCAATAAGGATAAAGTGAGTTGCTTTACTAAATTTTTCCACCACCACCATAATTGCATCATATTGCTTTGTGATGTTTGGAAAATCAATAATGAAATTTAAAAACGTAACTTCCCATTTCTAATATAACTGAAAATATCCATCCTAAAAATTTTGCTCAGCTTTTACATTTTTACTTAATCCTAACATACGTCACTATCATAAACATCTTTTTATTCTCCAACCTTATCATTTAGTAATTTGATTCTTCTCATTATAATAAGTCCTATATAAGTGTTTCACTACTTCAATTATTAATACACTTATTAATATTTTACACTTACCCTTCCATTTGTATTTAAACTTAAAAGTCATTATGTACATTACAAATATGCGCTTAAATATTTTGATTACACATTATTTATAATCCTAAATCAAATAATATTAACTCCTGCTTTTACATTATACCATTTATATTTTTATTTTTTTAAACATATATGTTTATTATAATAATCTCTAAACAGTCCGTGATTGCACCAAAAGATATTTTAAAATTGATTTGACCCCAGAGGTTTGGGCCCTTCAATACATCGGCCCTCCATCTTAAATTAAGAAGATTGCAGCTTTAATTCAAGACCGATTGAGCCCCTAGATCTATTGGCCCAGAAAATCAAGATTAAATGCCAACTCACTTTAAATTGCGAAATCCTCGAAAACAACGTCCAATAAAGGGAATTTGATTCTGATGCCATCAGTTATATCCACGATAATATAGTTATTTAATACAATTATAATGATAATGGTAATACGATTATAATGAAATCCATGATAATGATAATAATAATAAATTAATACAACTATAATGATAATAATAATTAATTAATACAATGATAATGATAATGATAATTAATTAATTAATTAATATAATTGTAATGATAATGATAATATAATTAATTAATACAATTATAATGATAATGATAATTATATCCATAATAATGATAATAATTATATTCATGATAATATAGTTAATTAAGAAAAAAATGCAAATAAAAGTATTTCACAAAATGAACAAATAAATGTGAACAAGGGTTTCTAAACTAATAAGCTCTTTATTATTAGATGGCACCAATCTCATATACCAACAACAAATATTACAAGAAGGGAGGCTAGCCCTTTATAGAACATTTTTAAGAGCTAGATAATGACTACCTAATGGCTAATTGGACTCTTCTAGTAATTTTTTTTGCTACTCATTTACAAGTTGGAGACGAGGTAAATTTTTCATAAAATATTACATTACAATTCTTTATTTGCCCACCAAGGGGTTGACTTGGCTTCAATTTCCCAATTTGGTCCATAAATCCCTTTACTAATGGCCCGATATGGTAAACTATGATGAATAGTAAATAATAGTAGCTCAACATTCCACTTAGTTTCCTTTGAGGACATTCAACTTAGTCCATTGAGAGATTTGAATTGACTTGGAGTCTTTACTTGGTCATTTGGAGGAATAAGTCATCTTCTAATGGAGATTTTCTTGGTCCATGAAGTCTTCATTGGCGAGTTAGACCACCCAACATTTAGTTGGCTTCAACAACAACTAGTTTGAATTGACTTTTTCCCTTTACTAACTTGACTTGGCCACTTGCCAATTGGACCTCTAATGCCCTTAACTATATAACAATTATGGAACCTAGGTTTGGCTAAATTAGCCATGATCTAAACTATGTCTCTCTCAGAATCTTCAATTCATGCCTAGCGTTGTCATATCATTACCTATTTTGCTATGTCATTTGCCACCTGAACTAGTCCCATAATTCCTTGAGGAATATTGGAACTTCAACAAATGAGCTTTTTTCCTCTCTTATATTGATCATTTTTTATGTAATGCATTCATCATTCTGCCCAAAGCTACTGCTACTCTACCACCTAGAAATTTATTTGACCAATTGAACAAGTTTGACCAAGTTGTAACTAGACACTCCCACCTCTAATTGGAAAAATTCAATGTGGCTTGCACTCGTCTCATCAAATTAAACAATCTAAGAGCAATTTGAATTTTTTACAATTAGGACCACTTTGCTTTGCAAATTATGCACTAATTTAGGAAATGTGAAAGTTATAATGGGACTGACATGCATGCGAGTTGTCTAAGAGATATTGCACAAAAGCTAAGGCCACCTACATGCCTACATGCCTCAATAGAATCTAACCATGTAGAAGAGGCATAGGTGCACCTTGACGTAGGCTAGACTAGCCCATACACCAATGATCACCCCTACAAAAGTTGGCTCCCATAAAACCATAAGTCCTCAAGTAGGCTCATGTAAGGCCCTCCAATCCTATACAGGTCAAGAGGAGCCCTAAGTGAACTGCAAAGGAGCAACCATGGTTGGACCAAGACAACAAGAAACAAAGACACAAGCCTGAGATACCTAATACAAAACCTCACATGGGCTTATGGTGGTAGTGATAAACGATGTAAAAAAATTGTATGTACCATTGTTGACATGTAGAGTAATAGTGCCAAAGTTAGGCCTTGCATATATTAATTATAAATGGAAAATTTCATAATTTCATGCATTTTTTAGCCATATTTTTAGGGTTGACATCTAGGATTTTGTAGCTTTTTGTGCATTTTCAACCATTAGAAACTGTTAACCTTTCCCTTGTTTTCTCTTTTATAACCTTTGGACTTTTTGTTGATAACACCCTTAACAGGTTAATTTCAATTGTTGTTGTAAGTTTTGCATGCTATAAAAAGTGTTTATAAATTTATGGTGGCTAGTGGGAAAACTAACCTGAAAATATATAGGACTTATCTTGACCTCTTAGGCTTAGTTAGTGGTTTCCTTCAACCCATGATCTCTCTCTTACCTCAAACCTGTCTTTATTTAAAACCTTTCTTGGGTGTATAACTTAACAAGCTCCTTAGAAACAATCTGACTTAGAATCTCATAGTCACTAACCTCTAAGTTATATTAGGGAAGCCTCCCTTATAGTGATAACATCTAATTGCAAAATAGCAAGGGTTGAAGGGAGAAGCCATTAAGGTGAAAATGGTGGATGATCTCTTTGTTTACCTAGACTTGGATTGTCTAGTGAGGCTTTACACTAGGCTACTAGAGTTTGTGGTAGCATTTTTGCACCATTGTCAGGGAGGAGTTGTTGGCTTGATGGGGCCTGACCCAAGTTCAGAGTTTAGCCAAACAAATCCCTTTACTATTGGCCCTTTCGGAAAAAATCCACGGAGCTTGTAAATAAGTCCACACCCTTGAGATGTCTGAGGGGTTGATTTAGTCCAACTGTGAATGGTTTCACGTAGGTCACTTCATGCACTGCCCTAACCTTGTGAGGCCTTCATGATATGTTATAATTGCCTTCATGCAACCCTAACCAAGGGTTGAGGTGCTTTCGTGTTGCTAAGGCAACAATTTGTGCTATTTCCCTAAGTTACACTACGGATCTTACTTATCTTCTTATAACTATTATTTAACTTCACGTAAACATATACCTTATCTTATATTCACTTACTCAACACAATCATATATGTTCACGCAACATATAAATAACAGAAATGGAATTTATACCGTATACATTCAATGCAAAAACGGTAAATAAATACACAGGAATGGTATAAAACTTCTCTTTATTAATGTTTCAATCAATTATAGACTCAACCTACCTTGCGCACTCAGCTGCAGACTCCTAGGCCTCTACGCACTCAACTGTAGAGCCTTCTCCTACTCTACGACCCAACGACTCGACTCTACACTTAGATAGGACTCAATTCTTTGTCATTCATTCATGACTCTAATTCTCTATCCTTCTTCTTTACAACTTAGAGCCGTGCTCTATTTATACAATCCTATGGTTCGCAGACCATGGGTAGATCTCTAAAGTTGACATTACATTACAAAAATGAGGGCGGACAACCCTATGACTTATTTACAAGCTCGTGCTCCACGCCCACAAATGTGAAGTCTTTACATCAGATTTAGTCAAAATCTGGGCTTTAAGCCCCAAAACTTCCCTTGGGGAATCCCATGACCAACAGGCCCCCAACACAAACATTGTGACTCACCCTCGAGTCACTCTGTTGGTGTGGAGATCTTCGACTTCAAAAGATCAAACAAATTAGGGTTCATGAATCTCTGGGCGAGCAATAGCTCAATTCTCAAATGGCCAAGTGTTGTTTGCTGGGAAGCCCTTTGCAATTTATAGTGCCTTTTAAATTCAAATTTGATTTTTCTCCTCAAATCCGGTCTGTTAATGCTCCCTTGGTGGCAGATTTTCCCAAATCTAGCTCATAAAGTTTGCCTTAAATGCCTGCCGCTTGCTCTATTTGGTCTCAAACCAAGCATCACATCATGAATAGTGACTACAACGGTCGCTTCCTAGCCGACCCGCGCAGCAGCGCAACTACCCCTACGCTGTCGCGGACCCTGTGACACCTCGCTCCTGCGTGCAGTCTTGACATCGCGTAGCTCCTCGATAGAGTAGTTTATAGTCCCGCGCCTCCTTTCAACTACCTGGAGCACTAAGACTGTGCTTCTTGCGGCTAGTCAGCTGGCCGAACCACCTGTATATGGCTTCAACTGACTACCATTTACTTTTCCTGGAAAGAGTTCACCTTTTAACTTCATCAACTGCACCGCGCCGCCATCTGCGATTTTTTTAATAACATACGGTCGCATCCAATGCATTAAACCGATAAACTTTCGATGGTAGTCCCAAGTTTATCAACGTAATCGCACTCATCCTGTTCTATCACCATGGGTTTTTTTTATTAAGAAAGTCCCTCTTTATTTCTTTCTCAAGCTTTTGGACCTTTGCTTTCGCTAGGGCGCTTTTGTCCTTAACCGAGCTTTTTCATTCGTGAGTGCTTGGAGCTTAAGATCACCCTGCTGAATCTCTTCATCTGGTCACAAGCATTCTTCTTCGAGTTCTTCCAATTGCGCGATCCTGTCTTCCAAGGCTCCACGATCCGACATATCCATGGGTGCTACTACACGCGAACTAGGCATGATATACTCCATAGGTGTTATATCATTTTCTCCATGGGCTAGTCTAGAAGGCACCTGTCCCATCAGTTTCTTGCACGTTGTCCTATAAGCCCACAAAACTGTTGGTACGCATGGGTCCCAATCACTTCACTGTGCACTAAATACCTTGTTTAGTGCTTCACACACCTTGTTAAATTCTTTCGCGTGGATAACCTTCCACGCAATTTTTCTCTCCACACTCTGTTGTTGCAATTTGAGGAGATGTTTATGCATTCCACCCCCCCGCCCCCCCCCCCCCCCCAACACATGCTTATTGACCGTATTCCCCAACGTGAAGTTCATGTGCATCCATGCAGGTTGTTTTCCATATGTCAACATCCACCTGGCGAGACGTGTGCATGGATTATCTCATGCATCATACTTGTCTTTTAGTCACATATTAGGCTTCCCAAAATGCATGCACATCATTCTCCTGCATTCATGCCAGTCCTCAAAGCTCCCTTGGTGCGTACCCTACCACCTTGCGGGCATAGCGAGCAGTACCCACTTCAAAGACTGGAAGCATTGCTTTTCCGTCACTTCTCTTTCAAATCTATCCAAGAAGGTATCTACCTCACTTAACCCATCATAAGTAGGCAAGTCCCTTACTTCTGTCAATACGCAACGCAGCGACCTTGTCATCATATTACAGTTCAACGTGGTTACCTCGTGTAACCGGTTCTACCATCGCTCTATCTCCTCATTCGAATCCGAAGTGCAGGAGATTTTGCACTCCCATGAAATTCGCCCATCTGTGGTGGGATTTACCCAATCTTGCTCTCACGTGGTTATTTTGTAGATGCAGTCCAAATCATCGTCACTTTCATAGTCACGCACCGGCTTTGTATAGTGTGATCCTTCAGCAGGGTCCAAAGGTATAACTACGTGTAGTGACTTCTTTTAAAAAATCACCTTGCACTTCTTCAAATTAATCACCCCATTCATGTCAGTGGCCCAATTAATTCCAAAGAATGCGGGGTAGGGATTGCTGTCATCAACAATCTCTATTACTTTAAAGTCGGCTAGCGCACTCACTCCCTCAATATCCACGGTGATTCCCTGCAATTTCCCCATGGGTATTATCTTCTGTTGGTTCGCCATTCGCAGCTGAATAGGAGACCATTGCAGTGTAGGCCTCCCCATGCACTCCCATGTCTGCTTCGGCAAAATGTTTGCATTCGATCCTAAATCCAGAATTACTTGGTCCATCTCATATTCTCAAATCTATGTGGTTAACCTCATTTCTCTTCCCATCCTTGTCTTATGTTTTCCAATCTTTTGAACTACGCGCGGTTCTCTTGGTGCAGTCCTAGCGCATTTGCTAATGAGTTCTTGCAATCCTTTTACAGCCTTGCTATCACACAGTAGCTTCATGCATGTTTCCAAGAATCTTGTAAGCATAGATGGGTCCATTTTCGGCTCCGGTCTATCTTTGCTTCCTGAAGTGGAGGAATTAGTGAAGCTCTTCTTAGCTTCCATGAAGGTTTCCTTAGCGCTCCAAATCAAACTCTGCTTTTTCTTCGGAGCCTTGCGAACCCAAGTACTAACTTCAGGCTATTTTCCTTTATCATCTCCCATTGTGATTCCACTTTGGAGCACAATGTTCACATTTGGATCTTCCTCGCGTGGCTCAGACCTCGTCATCTACAGGTTCTGAGTCAGGGGATGTGGTAGCGCTCCCTTGTCGCGTATCCTAGATATCAGTGTAGGACAATCCTCCATCTCATGATCAAACAAGGTAAAATACAAACATGATGGACGCATTGGGTTCATAAAATCACAGGCATAATGTACCGGCCCTTCAAAATTATAGCATATCAACTGTCTGCGACCTCTTCCAGGTCCTCCTCCACCTCAGCCTCATGTGCGCTCGTGGAATCCTGTTCGCGCCACTCATGCATTCTGGTCTAGGGGTTGTGTTTTGAACTAAACTCTGTAGGTGGGAGTTCTATCCATCACGAGCTCATAGTTTCTACAAGTGCGCTCATCGTGTCCAACTGATCTACAAAAATTACAGAACAACTGTTGCAAATTTTGTGTATACTTCTGTAACAAATGGCAGTTGTCTGTAGTGTGTTTCCCTCCTATTTGACAAATCGCGCACCATAAAGAAGGTGTTGTGCTAGGTCCTGCTTGTTCCTTCGGTCTTAACAACATCGGTCCTCCTCTCGCGAGGTAATTTGTGAACACCGGGCAATGGTCCTTATCATGACCCTGACCCTTGTATTTTACACACCATACCTCTTCACGCACTTTTGGTCTAGCTGTCCTGTCTTGTTTCAGACTCTGCATCTCAAGGCATAAGTTTTTCAACTGCACATGGATCTGTTGAAATCCCAAGTTAAGATCCTACATCGAGGTCTCATGCAGCCTCATCATGATCTATAAGGCCTCTGCCTTAGTCATTAACTTCTGTTGCAATAGCAAGCTCCTCAGATGTGGTGTTAGCGATGTTACAAACCATTCACGGTGTTGTTCATCCATCAGATTCATATTACCTTCACGAATCATACACTTCAACCTTTGATCCAACTCCCAAGGAGTTTCGCCTGGTAGCATTGTGATTTCTTTGAATCCAATGATCGACTGCACCTCTAACATTGGCCTGCTAAATTCTTTGTTTAGTGCTACTTGGATATCCGTGATCCCTGCATTCAGATTATCATTGGAGTGTTTAATATACCAAGTTAGCGCGCGGTCCTGTAGAGCACTGACCAACATCGCTTTCTTTATATTGTCATCTGTAACTCCCTGCGCGTCCCATACAACCCTTATCACAAACCAAAATTGGTTCGGATTCTCATTTCCTACTCCCTTGAACATAGGCAATTTTATTGTGCTTGCCATATTGACTCGTGGTGGTGGTACAGGTGAAGATGGAGGTGAAGGTGGTGAAGCTAGTGGCGGTGTGGGTGGGGGTGGTATGCACGGAATCATCTACCTTATCAAATTGATCTCACTTCATGGAGAGACCTTCATGAGCTCTTCCTCGTCCCTTCACGAAGGTGAAATCAAAGGGCTATTCTTTGGTCCCTTACTTTCTTCGTTTTTGTAGGTTTTTCCACTTCGCGTAGCTCCGTAAATTGAGGTAATTGCATGACACTCTTTTCACACAATAACATTTTAATCCAAGTATTCAGAGACTTTACGTACTTACCTCGTGGTCCTTTGAGAAATTCTCGCTCTACCTCGTTGTAGCTAACTGAGGTATCTACCACAAACTCAGTAATGAATCTTCCTATAATTCGTTCGAGCCAATGATCAATAGCGTGTGCGATATTATCCTCCAATGCCTCCAATCTACACACCAACTCTGGGGTCCACACAATAGGATTGTTGAGTTTCCACCTTCCTTGGCTATCTTCTAGCTTCATGATCCACTCGTACAGCTCAATAGGCAAAGATGCGAAGAAGATTTTGTGGATCTTTGTGTACAGGTAGAAATCTAACCACTCTTCTTTTGACAGTCGCGGATTCATGTTTTCTTGTGCCGCGAACTCGTGAATCCTCCTATCCAACCAACCTTCAATTTCCTTCTTTGTTGGATTCCAATGATATGACATCAAACATCTCTATGTAGATTCTTGTCCTGGCAACCGAACCATTTGTTGGCTTGATGGGGCCTGACCGAGGTTCAGAGTGAATTAGCCAAACAAATCCCTTTACTACTAGCCCTTTTAGCAATAGCTTGTGGAGCGCAGACAAAGGTCTCACTTGAAGCAATATGGGGGGATGTTGGAACCAAGTTTCTGCACCCTTGAGATGTATGAGGGGGTGATTTAGTCCAACTGTGAATGGATTTGCACTGGTCACCTCGCACGCTGCCCTAACCTGCAAGGCCTTCATGATCTATTATAATCACCTTCGCGCAACCCTAACTAGGGGTTGAGGTGCTTTTGTGCTGCTAAGGCAGCGATCTGCACTATTTCCCTAAGTTACGCCGCTGATCTTACTTATCTTCTTATAACTGTTAGTTAATTTCACGTAAACAAATACCCTTTCTTATATTCACTTACTCAACACAATCATATATGTTCGCGCAACATATAAATAACAGAAACAGAATTTATACCCAATACATTCAATGTAGAAAACAGTAAATAAATACACAAGAATGGTATAAAACTTCTCTTTATTAATGCTTCAATTGATTACAGACTCAACTTGCCCTGCACACTCAGCTATAGGGGTCCGCGCTCTCAGCTATGGATTACTAGGACTCTATGCACTCCGCTGTAGAGCCTTCTCCTACTCTACGACCCAACAACTCAACTCTACACTTAGATAACACTCAATTCTTCATCATTCATTCATGAATCTACTTCTCTATCCTTCTTCTTTAAAACTTAGAGGCTCACTCTATTTATACAATCCCATGGTCCGTGGACCATGGGTAGATCTCGAAAGCTGACATTTCATTACAAAAATGAGGGTGGACAACCTTATGACTTATTTACAGGCTCGCACTCCACACCCACAAAACGCAGAGTCTTTACATCGGATTTAGTCAAAAGCTAGGCTTTAAGCCCCAAAAATTCCCTTGGGGGATCCCGCACCCAACATGAGTTGCATCCTTCTCCTTGGAATCCAAAGCCTATGCACTTTTGATGAGAACATCCCAAAGGCAAGCTTAAATTTCTCATATGGAAAATACTAGATCTTATTTCAGCTGGAGATCTTAGAGTCAAAGGCACACTAAAACAATTTTTCTCCCCATAAATATTGTTTTGAAGACTACCATACATATAACCCTCTTAAATAATGCTTATACCTCATCCACAATGGAAAATCCATGAATTTCCAATGCTTACAAACTCCTATATGTGAGTTCCATTTAGGGATATCCCAATAAGATGCCTAAAGAATTTCAAGAATGGTTGCCTATGTTTTCATGGAACAATGTGGTCACAGCTAAGCAACACATCAATCTATTTTACTAGCATGTGGATGGAAGAGACATTGAGGAAGACATCTAATCATGAGACTTCTTGCCCTCTCCTTGAAGGAAATGCTAGATCATGGTAACTAGATTGCGTTGTTGGAGGAATCAAAATCTGGTACCAATTGTATGATACTTTCAACAAGAGATGGAAGACAATTGATGGCTGTCGGGTCTAAAATGCGGATGCAAATCAGAGTTCAATTAATGTCAACCGGGGAAGGTAAACTTAGAAGTGCCACCTATAGGTCTAGAAAGATTCCTAATTTGTTGGAGATCTGAAGGTTCCCTTACAAGAACACATGAATTTTAAGATCCCTTCCAACAACTAAACAAACCTAGATCTAATAATTATCTGAGATCTTAAGGTTCCCTTACAAGAACACATGAATTTTAAGATCTCTTCCAATATTAGAACATCTAACAAACCTATATCTAACATTCGTCAAGATCCTAAGGTTCTCTTACAAGAACACATGAATTTTAGGATCTCCTCCAATATTAGAACATCTAACAAAAACTTAAAATCTGAAATGAAATAAAACATAAATTAAATTATACCTAAATTAAGCATGAAAGTGAGGCCATGGGGGCCCTCCATAACTCCACAAGCACACCACCTCAAAGGAGACTCAAATGTAGAAGCAACAAAATCAAAGTATGATTCTTTATTTCAAAATCTCCATCATGATATACAAACCAACTTTAAGATTACAAATGGAACTCTAAGATTACAAATGAAGATTCTAAGATTACAAGCGGAGGAGATTGTACTCCTATTTATACAATGGGATGAGATAACAAAGTCATAATGATGATCCACTAATCTCTCTTTATTTCCATACATCTCTCAACCATCTAGACGCATAACCCCCTTTTGTCCTTGATCTTCTCCATGAGGCTTATCTTATCAAATTCGAATTTGATCATTCAAGGCCACATAAAGGTGTCTTGGAAGCTTCCTTTGTACCTACACATGTCACAAAAACAATCCACTTTCCATATATGAAGTAAAATATATTATTTTCTAACATTTAATCAAGAATTTCTCTTAAAAATGCTTAAAAATAAATAATATTTGGAAGATATAAATGAGACCCAGACAATAGGGAAAATGAAGTGACATGGTAGTGAATAATGGTGGTATAATGGAAGAATAGGTGAAAAATGTATGGTAATGAGTGATATTTTTATGACATTTTGAAGCCCAACAATGGCCTCAATATGCTAAGAAGAAAGAAGATGAAAGTGTTAAGGATTTCAATCAAAGGTTAGATTTGATAGTTAAAAAAATACCAACCAACTTCAAACCTACTGCAGACACAATCTTCATACAATACATCACTGAATTTTATGGATAATTTTAGTACGCCTTAAAGGACAAGGAACCTACAAATATCGAGCAAGCCAAGTCCTATGTTGTGATTATTGAACATAAAATTTCCATATCTAACGCTGACTTGTTATTGTATCCTATAGTCAAAGTGGAAACCAAACCTAATCCTTCAACTCATGTTGATCCAACTTAACAAAATTTTGTTTAGAAATTTGAAAAACTAATGAGTTTATGCAAGAACAACTCCCAATGATGAATAAGTTTACCTTCTTGGATAAGGAGATAGGTTCCCATCCAAATTATCCTCCTAAGCCTCATTTTAGTAATGACAAGGCCCCAATAAGTAATTTGTTTGAATGGTGGCAAGAATTACCCTCCATAAATTGTGTCTAACACTATTTTCCCTATTAACATGATAATTAGGAATGAATCATGTGGTGTCCCTATAGCAATTATTTCCACAATAAAGAGGAGTATCCTGATAACCAGGTTGGTGAGGAAGAAAGCTCAAGGCATTTAGACTGGTTAAATGACTTCTATCCTCTTAAATAATTTTCCAAATAAACGTTTCCCTATTGCTCAACAACAACATGATGAAATGATTACATGATGTGTAATGAATCAAAATGAATATGTTAATTCATTTTGTGGTCATGAAGTGTGAGGATGTAAAGTGTCATAAAGGGATTTCGCCCTTCTTTTATGTAAGTCATGTCAGCTTTATGAGATCTACCCAGGGTCTGTGGACCATGGGATTGTATAAAAAGGAAAGTATTAGAAGAGTCTAAGGCAGTTCTTGGTATGTTTTGAGTCATTGAAGAATGTAATGGGTTTGTGAGGGCTAAGAGCGAAGATTCTTAGCGTAAGAAAGAGGCTATGCAGTTGTTTGCGTAGAGGCCTAGGTTAGAAGTCTACAGCTGAGTGCACAGACCCCTATAGCTGTGTCATACGGTAGTTAGAGTTTGTAAAGAATATTTGAAGCATCAATAAAGAGAATTATTCTGGAATTATCTATGTATTTTACTTATGTTATAAATGCATTTGATTAAGTTATGATGAATATTGGGCTTATGTTTTAATGTTGTATTGATGCGCGAATCCATATGTTTTACCTTGTTATATGAATGCAAGTAAGAATATTTGTTTACATGAAGATCATCTTAATGCATGTTGAAGTTATCAGATACTTAAGCTAATCCGGGTAAATAAAGAAGTAAGAGTAATTACATAGGCGTTTAAGTGTCTGATTTGCCTATTTAGGGTATGCAAAGGATAGTTGTAGACCTTAATGAAGATCTAGAGGACGACTAAGGGAAGTATATCGATAAGCCCTAAAAGGATTATTGATTTGCGTGAAGGAAGGTTTAGGGTATAAAACAACATCACTATTATATCTGGGTGTGGAAACTTGGTTCCTGCATCTCCCCATACTGCTTCGAGTGAGACTTCAGTCCGCGCTCCACGTATTAATGCTGAAAGGGCTAGTAGTGTAGGGATTTTCTTGGCTAATTAACATTGAACCTAGGTCAGGGCCCATCAAGCCAACAAATGGTTCTATTGCCAGGACCGGGATATGCATAAGGAGATGTGTGATGTCGCATCATTGGAATCCAACTAAGAAGGAAATCGAAGACTGGTTGGATAGAAAGAACCATCAATTCGCAGTGCAAGAGAATAGTCACGACTGATGAAATAACAATGGTTGGATATATATTTGTTCACAGAGATACACGAAATATTATTTTGTTCCTTGTCGAATTATATGAATAGATCCCAAAATTGGCATATGGCCAAGGAAGGTGGAGGCTTGACAGTCCAACAGTCTGGACCCCATAGTTAGTGCAAAGATTAGAAGCCTCTGAAGATAAGATTGCACGTGTTGTTGATCATTGGCTTGATTGTATCATAGGAGGGTTTGTGACAGAGTTCATGGTTGATACTTTGGTCAGTTACAGTGAAGCAGAGTGACGCTTCTTGAAGGGACCGCGAGCTATGTATTTAAGGTCTTTAAATACTTAGATTAAGATGCTCTTATTTGAAAAGTGGGTTATGCAGTTACCTTGATGTTTGGAGCTATGTGAAGTGGAAAGATATTCAGGGACAGAGGGAGAACATGCCCTGAATATATCCCTCTGATTCGACCTCCTTTGAGTGACGACGAGTGAGCAACACAAACTTCTTTGCAGAGTGTCATTCAGCTAATAGGGCAAGGGTTCCCGCGAATACCCCACCCACCCACACCACCTCCATCTTCTCCTATTCCGCATAGGCCTTCGCCCACACCACCACCACCTCCGCCACCATTCAATATGGAGAATTTAGTAAAATTTCTTGTGTTCAAGGGATTGGGAACTGAGGACCTAGACCAATTTTGGTTCGTCGCGAAGGCTATATGGGAAGCTTGAGGTATTACAGATGATCAGAGGAAGAAATAAATGTTGGTTACCACTTTGCATGAATGTGCGCTAACATGGTACATTAAGTATTGCATTGATAACCCAATGTATTCATTAAAAAATTTTCAGACCACGCTGATCAAGGAATTCAGTAGGCCCAAGTTTGAAGCACAATCAATTGTGGGATTCAAGGAGATCATGATGAAGCTTGACAAGACACCCTAGAACTTGGATCAGAGATTAAAATGCACGATCCATGAAACCAACATGAATCTTAATGATGGGCAGCACCGCGAATGGTTCGTGGCTTTGCTCCTACCTCATCTAAGGGTTGCTTTGTCACAACAAAAGATTGGGACCCAAGCAGAAACCATGGATATTGCAATGAGATTGCACGGGACACTGATGCAAGATGCTAATTTAGGGGTTCAACTGATTCACACGTAGTTGTAGAACCTGTGCCTAGAATTTTGGAGTTTGAAGAAAGATAGAGTAATTCGACCAGAGGTGCGTGAAGAAGTTTGGTGCCTAAAATGCAAAAGTTAGGGGCATGACAAGGATCACTATCCAGTCTTCATGAATTATGTTGTAGTAGGGGGACCAATTCCTCTTAGGCCATAAGCTCAAGTAGGGCCAAGTATAGGGCTCGCGCTATGGTGTGCTATTTGTCAGGTAGCTGGAAAACATGTGACAGACAATTGCCATTTGCTGCAAAAATTTGTACAAACACCGCAACAGCTCTTCTCCAACTTTTGTCAATCAGTGGGTCATGATGAGCATAATTTCTGTAGTTATGAGCTAATGATGGATAGAACACCCGCATATAGGGTGCAGGAAGAAACCTGGCCTCCGGACCAAGGTACAAGGAGAGTGCGAGGTGAATATTAGGGGCACGGATGACGTCGAGGTGGAGGAGGACTTGGTAGAGGTCGGGGATAGGTTATTTGTTACAATTGTGGGGGGCCGCGACACTCTGCGAGAGAATGCACGAACTCGACACGTGTGTCATGCCAATATTGTATTCAGTTTGACCATGCGACAGAGGATTGCCCTGTATTATTAGCTAAGATACATGAAAATGGGGCGTAGCCCCAACAGTCGGCTCAAAACCTGCAGATGATGAGTGATGTGCCTCACGAAGAGGACCCTGATGTAAATATTATGCTGCGGAGTGGAGTGATGACTGACGAAGATAAGGGGAAGTAGCCTAAAAAGAGTGAATGGGTTCATAAAGCTTCGGAAAAGGAGGTTGGATTTGATCTAGAGTGTGCGAGGGAAATTTTTATGGAAACAAAGAAAAGCTTTGCTGAGGCCTCTACCTCAGGAAGTTAGGATAAGCCAGCTAAAGAGATGGACCCCTCTATGCTTACTACCTTCTTGGAGACTTCTATGAATTTGGTGTGGAATTCAAATGCTGTGAAAGGATTGCAGGAGCTGATAAATAAGTGTGCTAGAAAAGAAAATGCTCCTAAAAGACCGCATGTAGTCATGAATATTGGTAACATAAGGTAAGAACGAGGCATGAGATGAGGCTCACTGTGTAGATAGGAGAATATGAGATGGATTAAGTCACTCTGGATCTAGGGTTGGACATGAATCTTTTTCCTAAACATACATGGGAGTGGATGGGGATACTTGCACTACAGTGGCCTCCGATTCAGTTAAGAATGGAAAATCAGTAGAAAACCATCCCCATGGGAATATTGTAGGGAGTGATAGTTGATATTGGGGGCGCGAGTGCATTGGCTAATTTTGAAGTAATAGAGATTGTGGATGATAAAAATCCCTACCTGTTATACGGTAATAGTGTCCACTCGGATGCTGCTATTCCCACTAAGATGGGTGGTTATCTTAGAAACAAACAATGAAAGTCTACTATTGTTTCCTTTTATGAAAAGATATGAGAGGAGAACCAAGAGGGCCAACCTGAGTCTTGCGCTCGATTTCCTCTCCTTCTTGATAGAGTTTTGCTGCTTCTTTGTCTGCCCAGCTTCAAAAGGACCTGTGGAATCACAACAACATACTACTATGCAAGAAAAAAGGATCTAAATTCATAAATAATGCAGGATCAGATGTGCATTAACCATATACATGCATATAAAAAAAAGTACACAAGAATATGGAAGGAAACAAGAATAACTTTATTCAGATGAAAAGTAGCAAGAGGATTACAACCATGTGCTCTGACCCAGGATCATCCTCCAGCTAAGAAGCCTTTCTTCACCTCAAGAAAAGCTAGATCACCCAACACTGTGAATGTACACCCGAATACCAACAACACTTCTCTATAAGATACAAAATTCCAGCCTCTGGATCTCTGTGATGAGGGATCCATATATAGATGATTACAGAGAGGTGAGTCATCTTTTGGGATCTTGATTAGTGTCTTCTATCTAATAGTTCCTGCTTCCACTTGGAGAATGATGATCTCTTACTCATCCTTGGTCGAAAATGGAGTGGAAAGTGTCAGAGGGGAAGCTTATGGAAGATTCCATGATCTTCCACCTCACATTTTTGTCCTTTCCATTTTTCCATTCCCGACCATCGCACCCTATAGAGGAGAAAATCAGTATGCATCGCACCCTGTACATTAGGAAGGTGATATGCATCACACCCTCTGCATTGAGCTTTCAGTATGGTCCAGTTTTGACCATTTATGAGCAATTTTCAGTGGAGAACTTCTGGGAGATGATGTAATCAGTTGACTTTGTTCCTTTAGGGAGTGAAGCAACACTTTTAGGGACTTAAAATCCCTCAGTTTATGGACATTTATGATTGGGGTTGAAGTGCCCAAAAATGTATATAACAGTTTCCCCCTAAAGCATGAGGTCGTTAATCTTCTTGATGTTGGGTGAAATCATTTACTATGAGGATCTGAAGTTTTTCTGAGCTGGGAGGCGACTTGTAATAAGATACAATACAATACATTATTTTGACAACATTTTTTCATGATCTAGCTGAGGC
>APFE030571619.1:100798-139588 GCA_000404065.3 Pinus taeda
AGAGAGAAGAGAAGGAGCGAAGAGAGATAGAAGTGGGAGAGAGGTAGGGAAGGGTAAGAGAGAGGGAGAAAAAGAGAATATTTGGTGCTTTTCATTGTGAAAAATGGCTCCTTAAGTTAATGTGATATGATCATCCCTTTCAATAATATATTCCTCTCTTGCTTCAATACTAATGTCATCGATAGTATTGATCCCATGCACTCACTCTAGTACTAACATTATTAAAAATTTTGATGCATGTAATAAGATAGTTAATGGTATTGGTGCTATTCCATCACTCCAATACAAACATTATTGACCATGTTAGTTCCTTTAATTGTGTAAATACTTAGAATGACGCATTTGATAATGTTTTTCCTCACTTCAATATTAACATCATTTATAATTTTAGCACCATTCCTTGAATGAAATGATAACATCATCCACAAATTTAGTGCCATGCTTTTGGTGTCCACCTTCACCTATGGACATATTGAATAATTCCACAAGATGTCATACATGTATAACAATTATGACTCAAGAAAAAAATAAACATGGACTAAAATATGCTTATGAGGCATTAGTTAGGTTAATGTGATAACATCCTTCATTATTGAGTATCACTCTAAGTTGTAACCATATGATATTGTATGAATAATATATTACATTGTTTGAATGATCTAGGTGGATATTGGTGGCCACCCACCTATTCCACGTACCCCTCAAGTCAGTTTCATTAGTTTTATTGATTATAGCATCATTTACTATTTTTATCCATTTTTTTAGGTCATGAACTTCTAGAGTTGTTTTGACCACCTAAATAATGTTTTTTTGAGCTCCATAATAGGCCCATATCTATGGGAAAGGGCCTATGACAAATCCTATAGTACTCAGAGATATATTTTTGACGAGGTATCTTACGTTCCAAATAAAGATCATATGACCAAGTTACGACCCCACGAAGTTAGCTTCATGTTATAGACATTTTTGGGCACTTCAACCCCAATCATAAATGCCCATAAACTGAGGGCTCCTAAGTCCCTAAAAGTGTTGCTTCACTGTCTAAAGGAACAAGGTGAGCTGATTACATCATCTCCCAGAAGTTCTCCACTAAAAACTACTCATAAATGGTCAAAACTGGACCATACTGAAAGCTCAATGCAGGGGGTGCGATGCATATCACCTTCCTAATGTACAAGGTACGATGCGTACTAATTTGCTCCTCTGTAGGGTGTGATGGTCGGGAATGGACAAATGGCAAGGACAAAAATGCGAGGTCGAAGATCATGGAATCTTCCAGAAGCTTCCCCTCTAACACTTGCCTCTCTATTTTCGACCAGGGATGAGTAGGAGATCATCATTCTCCAAGTGGAAGCAGGAACTATCAAAGAGAAGACACTAATCAAGATCCCAGAAGATGACTCACCTCTCTGTAATCATCTATATATGGATCCCTCATCACAGAGATCCAGAGGCTGGAATTTTGTATCTTATAGAGAAGTGTTGTTGGTTTTCTGGGTACATTCATAGTGTTGGGTGATCTAAGCTTTGCTTGAGGTGAAGAAGGGCTTCCTAGCTGGAGGATGATGCTGGGTTAGAACATATGGTTGTAATCCTCTTGCTACTTTTCATCTTAATAAAGCTATTCTAGTTTTCTTCCATATTCTTGTCTACTTGTTTATATATGCATTTATATGGTTAACACACATCTGGTCGTGTGTTATTTATGAATATAGATCTTTGTTTCTTCGATAGTAGTATGTTGCTGTGATTCCACACATTCTCTTTGAAGCTGGGCAGACGAAGAAGAAGTGGCGAAGCTCTATCAAGAAGGAGAGGAAATCAAGCGCAAGACTAAGGTTGGTCTTCTTGATTCTCCTCCTCTCTATTTTCATAAGAGAAAATGAAAGTAGACTTTACTTTTTTGTTTCTAAGATAGCCACCCATCTTAGTGGGAATAACAGCATCTGAGTGGACACTATTCCTGGTAACACTTGCCAACTAACCCTAACGGGGACCACAAACTCTTGCGTTCCATTTCCTAGGGTTAGGGGTTTGGTTGTTTAGGGTTTCCCTTTGTTGTTCAATAATAAAAATGCCCTTGAGTCTCATTATAACATAGTTTAGAGGCATTTCGTTGCCACATCACTTCTCAGAGATAAGCTACCATCACCCAATTTCCATTCTTCTTATAAGCATCCTTCACTTCTCTGATATTAATGAAATGAAGATTTATTTATGTTGCATCTCTATGTTTACATTTCTATTTGTATTCTGTTGTGTTCATCCCTAGTTCTGAATCAATGGTATCAAAGTGACCTTCTATTTCTCTATTTTTCTTGCATGTCACCAAAGAGGTTAGGGTATAAGGAGTTAGGGCTTGAACTGGTTGAACCTTTGCAAAACTGACCTCACAAAACCCAATGACATCCCATGGAGGAAGAAACGAAATACGAGTGAGTAGAAATCCTTTCAAAATTCTTCCCAAGGAATACCTCAAGCAATAAAGGAATGTGATGATGGATAACTTTGCCTAGATCCTTCGACAACTACCCAGAGGCAACACATCTTTATCTAGCAACCAATCTGGAGGTGCCACTCCCTTTAAGGTACAATTCAACTTTGACATTCCTATATTTGAAGGCCATATAGATGTAGACACCATATATAGAAAGTTAAATCTATTGGAAGGATATTTTTTGGTTCATGACTTTTCCAATTGAGAAAAGATTACTTTTTCACTCCTCAAATCCTCCCCCCATGTCAAGGACTGGTGGGAAACCTAATGTAAAGATAAGGACGAGAGGGAACCCTCACTGTTTTCATTCGCATCCACTTGGAATTATTTTTGAGATTCTATTAAGGAACAATATTACCCTATCGAGAGGTATGAATATAAATACACAAAGTGGATCATGCTGTGGTAGGGAAGGGACCAAGACGTGTGAAAGTTCACAAATATTTTTCACACCCTTTGCATAAAGTTGGGTATTAAGGATTTTGAGCGGAATTTGGTACTCAAGTTCCATGGCTATCTACATAAGTACATCCAAGACGAGATGTATTTGCCATACATCTCCACACTTGGTGCCGCCTATAGATGCTGATATGGGTGGCTCCACGAATAGAAGTCACCTTAAAATAGCTCAAAACTTAAAGTCATAATATGGAATTGAAACTGGGAACAAATCCCAATGCTCATCACCCTAATTCCAACAATGCAAACGAAATTCAAATCCGAGTTTGTTTGCTCAAGTTATATCCAGTCAAAGTTTTGGTCAATCTTGGCCAAGTGGAAATCACTAACGAGGCAACAATTTGGTAGAGTCGCGACACATAGAACTCGACCACTAGAAAAGGTGAATTTATCGCACCGTTAATTTTCTTAGTAACCATTGAATTCAAGAAAAAAAATTTCAACATATAGTTATAGAAAAAAACAAAAAAATGATATATATGGGGTGGTGGGCCACCATCCCTCCCAACAGTATTATATAGTGTATATTCAAATAGGGTGGGAGGGCCACCCCTGGCGGACCCACCCAACGGTTGAAACTTTTCTATTGATGTGACAAGATTCAAACCAGAATCGCCTATGTGATACGTGCCACCGCCACCAACGGGAAAATGACCCCATGTTGGTGGATTAACCTAATATTTTATATAAAACCTCATTCATGCCATTCAACCCAGACTAGCGGAGGGTGGACCTGCGGAACCATGAGTGGATTAGAGGAGTGGAACCATGAGTAGGTAATTTACTAGATACTGAAAAGATTCCCTTGGGGGCCCAAAGGTTCCAGTGTCATAATTTGACAATTTTATATTCATTTTTGCATGTTTCATGCCAGGAATCCAACCATGTAGTTTATTTTTCTAGCCAAGGTCTCCAATTTGAGGACATCATCAGAAATGAAGGTATAAGGGTCATTTTTGTAAATTTTCTTGTAACTTATTTCTATTATGCCATTTAATGGAAGAAGGCATCCCCACTTTGAGCAAGGCCTAGAGACGTAACCCACATTCGATGAACACTGTAATCAAATACTTTGTGTTCATTTGACCTCATGGTTTCTTTATGATTCCCGCTTCTTTTCCATGTGTTAATTTACCTTGTTAATATGCTCTTTTATATGCAATTCTTTATGCATCCTTGAAGTTAAAAGATCTGGATCAAATTTGGTATCAGAGCAGGTCTTTTTGATGTGAATTGCATGAGTGAATGCTAACCAGGAACAAGCTCCAAAGAGGTGAAGGAAAAATTTAATCCTTTGATCCCGAAGTGGGGCACGCACCATGAAAACGAAACATGGTAGATGAGGAAGCTTGAATGGAGGAAGAGAGAAATTATTGTAATATATTCTTCACTATATTAGAGAAATTTGACAAGTTGTTTGTAGAATATGAGAAGACAATCAAACCTAAGAAAAAAGAACCAGATGATCATGCCTCGGTTAATCATGAAGGTGGAGGAGAAGAGTATCCAGCCTCTCTGTCCTCGAGTGAGATTTCTTCTTCTTCCTCTTCTCGTCATTCTAAAAGGCATCTTAGGAATGTATCTAAAAAGCCCTTTTTCAAGCTAGATGTAAAATTTGATTTACCTGTATTTAGTGGAGAATCTAATGTAGAAAATCTAGGTATCTCGATAAGACAAGTTGAAGTGTATTTCTACATACAACAAATCAAAGAAGAAGAATCCAAGATACAGCTAGCATCCCTTCGATTGAGTGGCACAACCATCGTCTAGTGGGAAGGGAAGTTGCAACAAGGTGGTAAGAGTAGTCGTAAACTTATTAATCTTGGTCTGAGTTCATTTATGCTTTAAGAGGATAATTTTACCCATTGGGTTATAGACAAAAGGCCATGTTGGAATGGTAAAATTTGAAACAAAGCAAAGGTCAAACTATTCATAAGTTTATAGAGGAGTTCAAAAAACAAGAATTATCATTGAATGTTCAACTAAACACTTCTAAGACATTGATGAAATATATTGGCCTTTTGCATAGTTATTTATGTCATTCATTGTTATTATTTGAACCTGTCTCTTGATGAAGCTAGTGTGTAGGTTGCACATCTTGAAAGCAGGGAGAAGCATGAGCAAGGTGAATTCCCAAAGAGGACAATGATAGCCAAGAGAAGAGAAGAAAGGCCCTCCTATACTTGTTGTGAGAAACAAGGGCATGATGAGGAGAATTGCTAGAAACTGCATCTAGAATTGAGACCTAAGAGGATTGACAGAAAGGAGAACCAGAAGGCTATTGCAACTGTGCAACAAGACCATGAATATGAATAAGAGGATGATGAGAATATCACAGATATGAGTTTTCAAGGCGGTGGACAAATTGACCTAGGATCAGACTCAAGTGATGAAATGAAGATTACAGCTCTTAGGATTGCAGTGGATGGACCCATCAACTTGGGTTCTATTTTAGGCAATGAGACAAATATTTGAGTTGATGTTGTGCCAAAAATGAAAAGGGAACCAAATGTGAACTTGAGGAAATCAACCAAATCATTCAAGAAGAGAATTCTAAAATAAGGAGACTCCTACTAGAAGTAGAGAAGAAGAAACAATGGTTGCAACATCAGCTACAAGCCAAGGATGGAGCATTAGAAAAGTTGTAGCATAACAAGCCTGAGGTAAAAAGTGATTCTTCAATTTCATGTAATTTTTATGATGATGATGATTTTGCTGGTTTTAAGAAACATACTACGAGAATTGGATCAAAATTGTTGAATAAAATGGGGTATCAAGGAAAGGGCCTCGGCATTAATGGCCAAGGCATTGTGAATCCCATCAAAGTGGAGGAATTGACTCATTGTGCAGGACTTGGATATGTTAAAAAATTGGTTTGGAAATGCTCCAAGATATCCAGTAATATTGTGGGTAATAGATGATGAGAGAAATTCATCACATTTTAGTGATAGTGAGGTTTCCATAGACACTTATCAGAGGCACACCAGAAATAAGTGTTCCAAGATGATCCAGAAAGTTTAGAGGAGAAAGAATCATTGCAGTCAATGTAATGAGGTTGGACACCAGAGAGCCACAAGTCAGATGCTTTAGGCCTAGAAAGAACCTCTAAAGAAACCAGTGGGAAAATTTTTTCATCAAGCAAATCATCTCCAGGATGATGACCCCTTAATTTTGTTGAGTAAGATGTGGTTTTACTAGATATAGTAGCTTGTCATGGCCAATTTTATGAATCACATGTTGCAAATAGTTGTAAAAGTGATGATGCATTTTCCATCACTTATTAAAGCAACGATGATGTTTTGGGCCTTTTGTTGATAGCTTTGGTATTGGTTTTTATTGTGATGTAAAATTGATCAAAGATTGTGTGCTATAAACTCTTGGCAAGTATGGGTTATTTGAGTCATGCATGGCTTTGTATGTGATTGCAAAGAATGTACCAAATTGTAGATGTTGAAAGTGTGGCTTGACGAGGACACAAGTAGTGTGTAGAATGTGTTCATGCTTTTGGAGGACCAAAAGCTCCTCAGTGGGGAGGAATGATATAGGTGGCTCCAGGAATAGAAGTGGCCTTGAAATAACTCAAAAATCATAGTAATCATATGGAAGTGAAACCAACACAAGATTGTAGTGTTCATCACCCTAATTCCAACAGTGTGAATGGAACTCAAGTTCGAGTTCGTATGCTCAAGTTATAGCTGGTCAATGTTTTTGTCAAAATTGGCCAAGTAGCAGTCACTAACGAGGAAACAATTTGGTAGAGTCTCGACACATGGAATTTGACCATTGGAAAAGGTGAATTTGTCACCTCCTTAATTTTCCTAATAAACTTTAAATTCAGGTGGAAAAATTCAACCATCTATATTATATATATATATTGTTGATGGTATTATACATTGTATATTCAAATAGGGTGGGTGGACCATGCCTAATGGACCCACCCAACCCTCGTTGGAGCCACGCCTAAATCACATTTAAAATAAAAAATTGCCAATGGTTGAACCTTTATATGGATGTGACAGGATTTGAACTAGAACTCCCTGCGTGCTATGCACCACTGTCGCCAACGGGCCAACAACCCCATGTTGGTGGCTTTGCCCCATTTTTTTATATAGAACCTCATTAATGCCATTTGATCTAAACCAATGGAGGGTATACTTGTGGAACTATGAGTGGATCAAAGGAGCAGAACCATGAGCAAGGAATCTGCTAGATGCTGAAAATATTCCCTTGGGGTGGCTAGAGGTGCCAGTGTCAGAATTTGACAAGTTTATAGTCATTTTTGCACATTTTCACGCCAAGAATCAAACAATGTAGATTGTTTCTCCAACTGAGGTCTCCAATTTCAGGCCATCATCAGAAATTGAGGTATAAAGGTCATTTTTCGAAAGTTGCTTGTAACTTATTTCTTTTCTACCATTTAATGAGAGAAGGACTCCCCACTTTAAGCAAGGCCCGAAAATGTAGCCCACATTGGGTGAACTCTATAATCAAATCGTTTGTGTCCCTTTGATCTCATGGTTTCTTTATGATATCTGCTTCTTTTCCATGTGTTAAGTTACTTGGTTAATATGATATTTTATATCATATTCTATATGCATCCTTGAAGTTAAAAGATCCGGATCAGATATGACGTCAATATTGCGAAGAAATTTAAACGGAAGAAACAATACTTTGGATTTGTGAATATAAAGCAAGGGAAAGAAGCTCCCAAACTACAAAACAAAGGAAAAATCCAAGACAACATGACTTAGGACAACCTTACGAAGCCGCAAGCAAAGAAAAACACCGTGAAGACAAAGGACATAGGGAAATGGTGTGAGTTCCATAAGAGCCATACTAACAACACAAGTGAGTGTGGAGCTAAGGAGTTACTAGTGGCTGAGCTGAAGGCTCCCAAATGAGATGCATGTTCCAACTCTGAGTTAGAATCCAACAAGGGGAATGAAATAAGGAAGTATATTATTGATGCAAAACCCATTATCACTGTTTCCACCACCAAGATTGAGAATATTGAGCTCAAAGATCTAGAGGAGCGGAAACAACTCTTCCACTCATAGATGTGGGTGAAGGGTTCTCCGTTGTAGCTCATTGTCGAAAGTGGAAGCCAAAATAATCTCATTTCAACAGAGGTCATGAAGTGATTGGGCCTACCGACCACACCACACTCGCAACCATACAACATCAGGTGGATTCGCTAAGGTAAATATCTCTGCATCAACCAATACTGCCACCTTCCTTACAACATCAAGCCCTTCAAAAATGAGGTATTCTGTGATGTTTCTCCTCTTGAATTTTGTGATGTATTATTAGGCCAACCATACTTGTGGAAGCATCATACAATGTATAATTATAGGCCTCACACTATTATTATTGTTTTGGGAAATAAGTTATATACGATACCATAGATAGCAGCACCTACCACCATCTCTTTGATCTCTGTGAAGCAATGCAATAATATCATTTCCCAGACTGGGAAATTTTTCTTCCTTATGATTTACCCTTAAGACAAGAAGAAGACTATGGCCACATCTACAACATCCAGATAGGGCTCCTCTGTATGGCAACAGTAGATGGAAAACATCATGGAGGACTACAGGGACATCTTCACCTCACCCATGGGGGTATCCCTGCACTGTCAGGTCAAGAAATCCATTGATATAGCCTTGGGTGTGCCGCTACCCAACGGACTGATATACAATACTTTGTTCTAGAGAATGATGAAATTAAGAGGTAGATTGAGGAGCTATTTCAGAAAGGGAACATCAGGCCAAGTTCATCACCCTGTGGGAGCCCTATCATGTTGGTACATAATAAATACGACACCAGGAGACTCTGTATTAACTATCAAGATCTGAATGAGATCATTATCAGGAATAGGCATCCAATCCCATGAATTGATGATATTCTAGACCACCTCAAAGAGGCCAAATATTTCAGCGAGATTGATTTCAAATTTGGTTATCACTATGTTCCAATTGATCCCTTTGATGTGTGGAAGACTTCCTTCAAATTGAAGGAGGGCCTTTTTGAATGGCTAGTCATGTCTTTCAGGTTGATGAATGCCCCTAAAACCTTCATGAGGCTGATGGATGACATCTTAAATCTGTCAACCAAGGTTGTCATTGATGTCAATATGGAAATATTCTAAATACTAGATGATGATATGAAGCCAAGGGGAAGTAGAGCAGATCCATGAAGAGACAGGAGCAAGGCCATCAGGATAGCTAAGCCATAAGCAGGAGTCTATTAATAGAGGAGTCAACAAGAGAGGCATACTATAGAATATCACAGCAAGAGAGCCATATTGGAAAAGGCAGAAGCCGTCAAGGTATGAAGGTATCAGAGGAGGACTTTGAAAGACATTACCGAGAAAGAGGAGCCACATTAGAGCACGAGGAGCCACAATAGGAGCTATAAGAGGATCCATATATATATTTCATATATATATGCCATAAAAGAATATATCAGAGGAGCAAACATGTCAAACAGAGGAGCAAAACAGGTCAAGAAGAGAGCAAAATAGAGCTATCGGGAGAAATATAGTGTATATGCATGCAAATGCACTATCGGAGGCATAGAGTACACTATCGGCGGCAAAAAACTATACATATATGAAAATACACTATCAGAGCGGAAAGGCAGAGCTTATATATGTGTGCGCAGAATACACTATCGGAGGTGAAACTCACATATATATGCCATTTACATTATCAGAAGTAGAAATCACAATTGCATTTGAATGCACTATGAGAGTAGGAATATATATATATATATATATATCTGTATGTATGTATGTCACTGTCTGGGGTTTGGGATGATGGCACATACCTGAATGAATGATTGACACATTGCCAATATATATATCTATATATATATATATATATTATATATATATATATATATATATATATTATATATATATATATTATATATATATATATATAATATATATATATATATATATATATATATATATATATATATATATATCAACGATATGTTAATCGGTGGTTTGGTCATGTGCCATCACCCGAAACCCCCGATTGTGATATATACGTTGCGGACCTGACGACAACATTATGGTAGGTTTAATGTTATATCGCATCCGCAGGAGGATTGGTCGTCGACCATCGGCAATGCCATGGGCTTGTTGTATAAAAGACCCTCGAAAGCCTTGACTATTGATTGTGATATATGGAGTAGATCTGATAGAGGAATAGTTGCGAGTAACATAAATTTGAAGTCCACCCTTTAGAGTTTCAGTCGCATTTACATATATTTCATGTGTAATTCAAATAAATGTATTGCATGGAGTTTGAAGGCCTAAATGCATATGATAACGGTCCTGATAATTCAAGAGGCCTGAACAATAGTTCAGTAGGCTGAATCAAGCCGATTGGGATTGCGATTGGGACGTGGCATTTTTGTTAAAAAAAATTGTCTTTGTGTATGCTTTTTATCATTAAAAAAAAAGGGTGCTCTGTTAGAGTTTTAACACGCAATAGTTTTTCTCTGTGTATTTTGGTCCTCTCTTATGAATGAACGCGTCCTGTGAGCATGAAGAGATAGAGGAAGCTACAGTGACCGAGAAGCTAGGAAGCAAAAGGGTAAGCCGACGCAGAGGGAGCTAAAGTGAGCATTAAGGAAGCCAAAGAGAGAGCGGAAAGAGGAAACTGACATTCAGAAGCATCAGGAATGTACAAAACAACAAAAACAGAAAACATAGAGGGTGTTGAATTGGGTTGTTGTTGTGTTGTTGAAACAGTTGGAAGAAATAGAGGCAGATGGAGAGGGTCCAGTAGAATAGAAAAGGGCCAAAGGACCAACAGGACAGAAGGCATTTGGAGGGTCAGCTTCTCAGCTAATCATGTGACTCTGTGAAAGAATTAATCAGGTTACAATGTGGCCTGAAGAACAATTATGTGATGTAATGAATAGAGTTTTATCTAACATTTTTTGAAGGGAGAAATAGTCAGGAGGGAAGCAGTTATACTGAAGCATTTACTGTGACAGTAGGAATAGATGCTTGAATAGAAAGTTGGTTCTTATGCAGAGCTTTGTGCAGCTATGAGTAGACTCACTAATGTTGTGTGGAGACATTATCAGAGGTCATCTATTAGAGACTCTGTGTGGATAGTATGAAGAATTGAAAAGACTCCTTCATAAGAATATTGGCTATCATTGATGCTGTAGCATGGAGACTACAATAATGCTGTATACAGACAAAACTTAGTAATGAAGATTTTTGAGAGCAGAACATTACTATCAAATGTGCCTTGACAAGATTGGGCCATAACCCCTGGGGCTGGTGCGTTAGAAGTAAGTAGGATTGAAGTCCTTGGGGCTGGTGCCTCATAAGTAAGAAGGATTGGAGTCCTTTGGATTGGTGCCTTAGAAGTAAGAAAGGATTAGTGTCCTTGGGACTGGTGTCTCAGAAACTAGAAGGATTGAAGTCTTTGGGAGTTGGTGCTCCTAAGTCCAAGATTGTTGCCTTGGTGAAATAGAGTTGGAGCTCTAGAGGTTGGAGCCTCACAAAAGTCCAAGTTGGTACTTGGAAATTGATTGCAACCACTTATATATTGTATCTATTTTTTTTTGAAGATTATGTTAATAAAAGCATTTATTATTGTTTTCATCTTGTGTTCTGAATATATATGTTCTAACGGGTAAAACAATAGCCAGAAATATTGATTCACCCCCCATCAGTATTTTCAACAATTGGTATCAGAGCCAGTACCTTCATTCAAAGCCTAACAACTTGAAGGTTGATCTTTAGAACACAAATGGCGAAGTCAAGGAAGAAATTCTCCAATCCTCCTAAGGATGTGTCACCCTCTACTACTAAAATAGAATACAATCAATTTGAGGAGGTTCCAAGGCTCAATGGGAAATTTAATATATGGGAAGCAATAATGGAGAATTTCTTACAGACTCAAGGCATTGAAATCTGGAAATCAGTGATTGATGATAGCAGGATGTATGGAGAATCCAAGGACTACAATGCAAAAGCAATGAAGGCAATCTTGAATGGGCTACTTGATTCTGTAAATAACAATCTAGGGAAATATTCATCAGCAAAGGGTATATGGGACATACTTTATGTCCTTCACTCAAAAGGGGCATTTACTATGACCATCAGTCAAGAAGATGATGGAAATCAAGACGGAAATCTAGGACCCATCATAGAAGATGAAAATGAGAATGATGAAATCAAGGCTAAAGCAGACGTAGAAGATGTCAAGAATGAAAAAGACTTTGTAGAAGATCTCCTTGCTCAACTTATGGCTGCCATGGAAGAGATTAACAATTGGAAAAAATAAAATAAGGAACTTAAGAAGGTAGCAGTAGCTATCGACCAAGATCAAACAAGAGATAAAGTTGACCTTGTCAAGCTTCAAGTACAATAAAGGGATGAAGAGCTTGCTACGCTTAAGAAGGAATTTCATTAAAGCAAAAGAAATCATCATGAAGAAGTCATATCCATGAAAAATCAATTCAATAAAGAAAAAAATTAGGAAGATACCTTGTCAAGTCAACTTGAACAAAGGCACAAGAGCTTGAACAAACTTGAAGAAGAGATTGGTCAGTCCAAGGTAGAGATCTCTTCTCTCAAGTCTCAACTACAAGAAGCAAGGAAACAAGCACAAGGAGCTGGAAAGACCATCGAAGCATTGGAAGTCATAGAAGGACAGGTTGATGAAGTAGGAAAGGAAAGAAACACCATGATATGTTAACTAAAAGCAAAGGATGAAGAAATATTCAAATTAAAATCTAACATCAAGCTTCTCAATGCTGAAACATGTAGAGCTACAAGGATCAAGGAAGAAATGGAGAGCATTCAAACAAATAATGAAGAAATCTTCAAAATGAAGTCAGATATCATCTCCCTTAAAATAGAAGCAGATGAAGCTACTCGTATCAAGGAAGAAACTGAGAAAAAACTTGCTAAGAACAATAATGGGAAAAAGAGATTGTCTTCCTCAGAAAAAGGTTGAAGGGATGAACAAAATCTTGAAGAGCTCTCAGGCCTTGGATGACATGCTCAGCTATCATAAATGTCCATTTGATAAATCAGGTCTCGGGTATGTAGGTGAGTCCTCAAACAAGAATGAAAATTCTTCAAACAAAAGGAATGTGAAGAAGCCAAAAAGAAATGGTGATGCTCCCAGTTCCAGCAAAGGCAAGGAGAAAAATCAAGGCTACAATAGAAGAAATATTGCTACAAGAAGAAATCCTCCTCCAAGAAGAAATGTAGATGATGTCAAAGATGCGAGAGGCAATGGTTATCATCAAAGGATCTGAAGGCAGAAAGGCTTCAGAAGTACATCAAGGAAATCTCCATCTCCTAGGTACCAAAGTTCATTTTTTGGTTATTTTTATTCTTGTACAAACATTGGTCACATGGAAAAAGACTATAAATCATCTCATAGTGATAGATATTGTAGTCCCCAACAATCTCTAGGAAACAATTTTGCAGGAAGAAATCATGAATTCTTATTCATGAACAATGTAGAATGCTTCAAGTGTCATAACATTGGTCATATGGCACGTGATTGTAACTTAACTTGGGCTCTTACATAAGCTAGAACCATGCAACAAAAGAAAGTTACACAAGTATGGAGAAGAAAGAAAATACAATCTAAAAGTCCCTTGAGCTCTCTAGCCAACATCATATGTCATTGGCCTAAATTTTGACAATCTAAGCATTAGATGGGAAGACTTTGCCAAAAGAGATGATGCATATAGTTAAGGGGAGCCTGTGATTCTTGATCATTATTGCAGAAGCTACTAGTGAAAAGGGTCTTGATGAATTCCTTGTTGAGATATATTAACAATCATTCTTTGATGAAGATCACTTCTCAGGAGTACTCCATTGAAGAACATGATCCTGTAACCATTATTTGGACTATTGTTAAAGATGCTTTCCATTAAATCTCTAAGTAGTATTTGGATCAACAAAGAATGTCATCTAATACTAAAGAAATATGGAAAACAACTATGGTGCTGTTATCACATAAGTTTATTCCTTGACTCAAGGAGTTAATGTGGGAACAAATAAATTATGGACACTAATAGAGGAAATATTCAAACAAACAGATACATCTGGAATGGAGTTTGAAGTAAGAGCAGCCGGCAGCATATAACAAAACTGAAGCTTTGCAAGAAGATGGAAATCAGAAAAATGAATTTAAAAGACAGTCACAGACTGGATATCTAAATCTGATAGTAGAAATAACATGCAGATATATGTACAAAAACACAAGGAAATGATGGCTCATAGAAAAGAAAATGTGGCGCAGTCAAATATAACTTATGTTAAGACTAGTCACTGAGAAAATATAGCAATAGTAAGGCACAACCTCTCACCATTACATCCAAATGCGGTGAGGTTGAATACTAGATGGCAGTGACTCAAGGAGAAGCATAAAGACACAAAGGAACTCAGATCTGAAGAAAGAAAACAAGAAATAAAATTTTAGTGGCATTTTCTCTTGATTCAGACTATGAAGGCCTCTCAATTATGCCTATGGAGACAACAATATAGATTGAAGCATAAAAACTTGGACTTGGACACTTGGTGTATGCCTATTTGCAATCTGATTGAAAGCATTGAAGTAGAGCATCTTTAAGCATTATTGAAGCCATGATAAAGTAGTTCTAAGACATGAAGAGGGGATAATGTGCTAATTGATGATAAAGCATCAATCCTTCTACCTTGGGTAAAAAGAAGAAGAGCATTATGACAGGGGGAGTCATAGACCCATGAAAATCTACCATTCATGAAGAACAAAAGTAGTTTGATAGGGGGAGTCCTAGAGCACTCCTTTGCCATTGATGTCAAAGGGGGAGAGAAGAAGAATATTTCCATCAATAACAAATGGGAAGATTTTTGACGTAGGTTGTCATTGATGTCAATATTGAAATATTCTAGATACTAGATGACCATATGAAGCCAAGGGGAAGCAGAGTAGATCCACGAAGAGATAGGAGTAAGGCCATCAGAATAGCTAAGCCATAAGTAGGAGTCTGTTAATGGAGGAGTCAACAAGAGAGCCATAGTGCAAAATATCAGAGCAAGAGAGACATATCGGAAAAGGTAGAAGCCATCAAGGTATGAAGGTATCATAGGAGGACTTTGAAAGACATTGCCAAAGCCAGAGGAGCCACATTGGAGCAAGAGGAGCCCACAATCATAGCTACCGGAGGAGCCATATATATATATATATTATATATATATATATATAATATAATATATATATATATATATAAATATATATATATGCCATAGAAAATATATCAGAGGAGAAAACACGTCAAATAGAGGAGCAAACAGAGCAAACAAAGCTATCGGAGGCAATATATAGTATATGCATGCAAATGCACTATCGCGAGGCACATACTCATTATATATAGTGTGTTGTGTGTGTGTGTGTGTGGTGTGTGTGTGTGTATTTACATTGTCGAAGGCATAAAAATACACTATACAGCGCAAAAAAACTATACATATATGCAAATACACTATCGGAGGCAGAAATCACAGTTGCATTGAATGCACTATCAGAGCGGGCATATATATATATATATATTATATATAATATTATATATAATATATATATATATTATATATATATATATATATATAGATATATATATATTTGGTGATACGTTAATCGGTGGTTTGGTCATGTGCCATCACCCCAAACCCTCGATTGTGATACGTTGCGGACCCCGATGAGAACATTATGGCAGGTTTAATGTTATATCGCATCCACAGGAGGATCGACTATCAGCAATCGGTGATGCAATGGGCTTGATGTATAAAGGAGCCCCGGAATCCTTGATTGTCGATTGCGATATATGGAGCAGATCGGATAGAGGAATAGTTGCGAGCAAAATAAATTTGAAGTCTACCCTTTAGAGTTTCAATCACATTTACATATATTTCCTGTGTAATTCAAATAAATGTATTGCATAGAGTTTGAAGGCCTAAATGCATATGATAATGGTCCTGATAGTTCAGGAGGCCTGAATGATATTTCAGTAGGCTGAATCAAGCTGATTCCAATTGCGATTGGGACGTGGCATGTTCATTAAACAAAACTGTCTCTGTGTATGCTTTTTATCATTAAAAAACAAGGGGCTCTGTTACAATTTTAACAGGCAATAGTTTTGCTCTATGTATTTTGGTCCTCTCTTATGAATGAACGTGTCCTGTGAGCATGAAGAGATAGAGGAAGCTACAGTGACTGAGAAGCCAAGAAGCCGAAGGGTAAGCCAACACAGAGGGAGCTGAAGTGAGCATTGAGGAAGCCAAATATCCAACATAAAGAGGAAATCGACAGTCAGAAGCATCAAGAATGTACAAAACAACAAAAACAAAAAACATAGTGACTATTGAATGTGGTTGTTGTTGTGTTATTGAATAGTTGGAGGAAATAGAGGCAACTGAAGAGGCTCTAGCAGAACAAAAATGGGCTGAAGGACCAACAGGACAGAAGGCATTTGAAGGGTGAGATTCTCAACTAATCATGTTACCCTGTGAAAGAATTAATTAGTCATACAATGTAGCCTAAAGAATAATTCTATGATGTAATGAATAGAGTTTTATCTAACATTGTTTGAAGGGAGAAGCAGCTATATTGAAGCATTTACTGTGACAGTAAGAATAAATGCTTGAACAGAAAGTTGGTTCTTATGCAGAGCTTAGTGCAGCTATGAGTAGACTTGCTAAAGCTGTGTGGAGACATTATCAGAGGTCGTCTATTGTAGAATCTGTGTGGACATTATGAAGAATTGTAAAGAATACTTCATAAGAAGACTGGCTATCATTGATGTTGTAACATGGAGACTACAGTAAATTTGTATACAGAAAGAACTCAGTAATGAAGATTTCTAAGAGCAGAACATTACTATCAAATGTGCCTTAACAAGATTCAGTCGGAACCCTTGGGGCTGGTGCCTCAGAAGTAAGTAGGATTGGAGTCCTTGGGGCTGGTGCCTCAGAAGTAAGAAGGATTGGAGTCCTTTGGATTGGTGCCTTAGAAGTAAGAAGGATTGGTGTCCTTGGGATTGGTGTCTCAGGAACTGGAGGGATTGAAGTCCTTGGGAGTTGGTACTCCTAAGTCCAAGATTGTTGCCTTGGAAAAATAGAGTTGGAGCTCTAGAGGTTGGAGCCTCACAAAATTCCAAGTTGGTGCTTGGAAACTGATTGCAACCACTTATATATTGTATCTATTTTTCTGCAAAGATTATATTAATAAAAGCATTTATTATTGTTGTTCATCTTGTGTTCTGAATATGTATGTTTTAACAGGTAAAACAATAGTCAGAAAAAGAAATATTGATTCACCCCCCTCTTAGTATTTCCAATAGAATCCCTTCACCAACTCATTCATGGTAGTGTATTTAGATGACATCCTTATCTTCAGCTAGAGTTCGGAAGAGCACCCACACCATATTTGGCATGTCCTCCAAACCCTGTGACAACCCAATCTGTGTGCCAATTTGGAGAGATTCACTTTTGGTATGACCTAGGTTCAATATCTAGGGTACTTCATTGATGAGAAGGGTGTGCATGTGGACCCAACCAGGATACATGTTATTTGATATTGGTTAACCCCAAGCACTCTAACAGAGCTACACAACTTTCTGGGTCTTGCCAATTTCTACTGCAGGTTCATGTTGGGTTTCTCTCATATAACTTGGCCTTTGAGTTAAGTCACCAAGGGTGGAGCAAAAAAATATTTATTCTGGTATGAATACCAACAAAAGTAATTTACTGAGTTGAAGCATCACCTATGCTCTACACTAGTGCTCACATTACCAAAACTGCGACAACGATTTGAGATTGAGATGGATGCCTCCAACTATGCTATTGGGGTAGTTCTTACTCAAAAGGGGCATCTGGTGGAATATCATAGTGAGACACTTTTAGACACAGTCTGAAATTATCCCAAGAGATGTATTCCATTGTGTATTCTTGCTGACAATGGAAGCATTACATATGAGGAAGGAAATAGTCATCCACATAGACCACTTCTTCGTGTAGTTCATACAGACATAAGGAAAGTTACAAAATGATTTCCATCAAAAGTGGTCCACATATCCGTATAGTTCCATTTGAAGATCAAGTATAAGAATGGAAGCATCAATAATGTTTTAGACTATCTCACTCTTGTGGATACGAGACTTTAGGGTGGCCGAATCTTTACAAGAGCGATCCAAAATTTGGAAACACATACTAGATGCTCTTGGAAGGAAAGGAAGTTCTAGATTTTCACTTATAGGTTGCACTGTTATGCCACCTGGGACACCTTTGTGTTCCTTCAAGTGAGCGTGCCAAGATGATTTGGGAGGCATGCACTATAGTTGTGTTGATGGACATTTCAGAGTAGAGAAAATAGTGGCAGTGTTGTAGAAGTACTTTCATTGGTCGAACCTTTGACAAGATGTTGGGAAGTACATGAGATCCTGCACTACTTATGCCATTTCCAAACTAAAAATCAAGAAGCAAGGCCTATATAATTATTTTCCTACTCCTAGTCGGCCTTTGGAATCTATTTCCATGGATTACATGTTAGGTATTTGTTTAGCCAATTTAGTATCCTAAATTGCTTTGCATAAATTATCAACTGAGGCTCATAAGCTGATGAAGTCTAGTGCACTGTATGTGCTAGTTAACCCTTCTTGCTTCGTTGTTTTGTATTTTTATATTGTTTTGTTTTGGGGGTTTCTTTGATTCCTAATGATGTACCATCTGAATTATGAGAAACATACTAATCAAAATCTAAGCTGAAGGAAGGAAAAACAGAGCATCTATCCTATCTTGTCATTTAATCCTATGTCAAAAATTATAAGGTGAAATTTGAAAGGCCAATCGAAATAATTACAAAGAATGAAACTAACTAAAGCACTTTTAGTTGTCCAAGCCTTCAATTTTGAAAGATAACTTTCTTGAGATGGCATACAAGCAACTTACTATACTTTATAGTCAAAAGAAATAAATCAAATATGCAGAAAGTAACAATTGATTCCAATTCTTGTGTGAAGTGAATGTTTAACCATTTAGTTTAGGATGAATATCAGCTTGAAATGGTGACCAAAAACATTTATTCACACAGTGCATTGGCAATCTGAACTAGGAAATAAATAATAGAGAAAACAAACAGTAAGTAAACTAATCAACAATGCATCCTTATTACTTTTCAAACTTACCATGTTTAAAAACAAAGTTGTTTCATTTATGAAATAGATTGAAGAAACAAGACTGCACCATCGAATTCTAACATTATGCTATTGATCAGAACTAAAATAAAACAAACTACAGGGAATCAACCTAAGCTACAAATACTGCTAAAAGTAAATAATGAAACTAAACTAAACAGTAAACAAAATAAAAAGAAAAACCTCCTTCAGTGCGGGGGCCCTCTGCAACTGACTGAGTTGAGATGCTAACTAGCTGAAGATACTCTTTCAAATGATCACTGGTCAAAACATGGCTTCCTATTATTAATAGGAAGAAAAAGTTCAAAATTACAGAGCTACTAGTTTGAGCTTAATACATCCAAAAACTTCGAACTACTCTTAGTTCTATACAACTGGTATTTAAAGAAAATATTCATAACTATCTTTTGAGGAAAATTAGCTATAGGTGATCTACATGTATTGCAACCAATCTGCGTAAATGTTTGATCAACTACAGGTGACCTGAATTCGAATAAGGTGGTTGCATAGAACCATTGACACATGTGGCTGTTCCGAGTTAATGCTTCAATAGATCTGTTGGATTTATTAATTAACCATGAAAGGGTAGACAAAGAGTCCTATTGCTTTCAGGTTTCATACATTTGACTCCACCTTTGACTGTGGTCTTGAACTGGTTCTTTTGTCAATCTGGACTGGGTGACTAGGATAAGATCCATGTCGAGACGATTCCAGAGATGCCCATGTGGCTGGTTTCTTCGTTTGACACATGTAACCTATTCAACTATGGAAGTAGCTATAGAAAACATGGTTAGCTATAGAATAGGCTGCGTTCTGTAGCTAATTTGAAAAAACTTATTTCAAATAGAAAAAACATAAAAGTATAACATGCCAATCATTTAATGTCTTCCTTGAGACAAAATATATCATTTATCAGTGATGGGGATCTATATTTTGTGGAAAACAAGAGAAATAAGTGAGAAAAGTTGTCAAAGAGAGAGTAATTCTGAGATCCAACATACCCCCATGCAAAATCATTGCATGTCCCCATGGAAATTTTGCCAAAACTGTGAACTCTTCTTTCCTATTGCATCTGCTTAGATACTTCTGCTAGTACATTTAACTTTCTTCTCTTGCTCCTCTTTGAAGTGACTACCATACTGGGTTTCTTCATGAGAAGTCTGTATTTAAGGTTGATGACTGTTTTGTTCAAGTTTCTATTCTTCCTCTTCCTCTTCAACTTCATATTCTTCTTTTACCATAGCCCTAGATGCAGTATTGTATTGTCATGAATGGCTTTATCCAATTTTCTTTGTTCCTTCAAGGTTTCATTTTCTTTCTTAATACACCTTTTCAATATCTCCAACTCATATATTTCCTGTGTGAGAGATTCAATCAGAGGTTCTTGTGGATTGACAGGTTGTTCTAGATTGGATGAGGAACCTGGATCCATTGAGGCACTTTTCTTTTCCAGTGATTCTATGTAATCATAAATTTGTTGCTGCACTGGGTCTATGCCTAGGAATCCTCCATTGGGGCTACCTTCAAAATACCATTTAGGAGAGTTTTGAGGACTGTATGTAAATGCAACATTTTCAGGAGATGGTACTGGGGTTTCTTCTTCTAGATTTATGAACTCTATTCCCTTTGATGATACCTTCTTTACCATACCTTGGAGTCTAAAGCTCCTTCTAAGTTGTAGGGGATTTATGTTCTCCTCCTTTGTACCCTTTTTCTCCTTTCCTATATTTTCCTTCCTCTTGATTTGCTTCCTAATCTCTGTCAATTTTTCAGAGATTAGTTGTTCATCATCTTGTTGTAATGAAGATTCAGGCTTGTTCTCAGTAATTCCACCAAATTTCTTTTCTATCTTTCTATTTTTCTTGATTTTCTCCTTGATCTCTATCTGAGAGACTGGCTATATATCATTATTCTGTGTGGAGGACTTAGGTTTTCTTTGAACGATCATACTGGACTTTTTCCTCTTACTCCTTCTGACATTACCCTCTTCAGGTGATTTTGGTGTCTCTTGGAAATAGTTTCTGATGAAGAAGTTTTCCCAAGTATGTCCTATTCTTTTTAGATGATACTAAACCAGTGTTTTTACCAACCCATGATGGTATATAGTTGTGTTTATGAATTCTATTTTCTTCTGTACATTTGAAGCCATCCTCCTTAGACTATTTAGAAGGAAGAAAGGGAGGTTGATGTTTCCATATTCTAGAAATTTCATCAATAAACGTATATGATAAACATACATGCATCTGAATATTCCCTCATAGGTAATAAATTTTTGTAATATCAAAAGCATGCTTCTCTATTTATTTTTAAGTGCTGAAATAGGAATTCCTTTTCTAAACACAGTGACATCCATACTTGGGTTCCTGAGGATTACCTTCCATGATTCACTGTGACATTCTTTGTTTTTGAATCATCTCTCACCAAGTCTTGGTAGTTCTGTAGCCTCTGTTATGTAAGATTTTGTTACTGCAAACTTAATGTCTCCAATTTCTACTTATGTATCGTCGAATGATCTAGCAAACTATTTTGTGATATCCTTGTGATATCCATCAAAATTTTCAATGAAATTGAGCCATCCAATCTTCTGCAACATCTCCTTGAGTTGTGGGTACCCTTCCATAAACTTTGCCCCTATGGGCCCTGCCCTGATAATGAGTCCCATGGTCTCTGTTTCGTAGAATTTTCTAGCCTTCAAAATTAATCTCCTGGTCTATGAAATGGACTGACTATGGGTATGGTGAAAAAGAACTTATGGGTTTGCATGGAATAAGTAGACGGTGAGGGTCTAGAGAGATGTTAATACACTGGTCACATCGTAGTTTTGACCATTAGCGAAGGTGTGGTATGATGAAATCATTATAGACCATTTGGTATCAAATGTGGAAGATGTGCCGGAGATATGGTATCATGAAGTAACAGTCAAATCAAATGATGGCTTGTTAAGGAGACATATGATCATTCATATTATACATGACTTAGGTTTATGACTTGCTGTTTGAAATAAATTTTCATTTTACCTTTAGAACTTAACCTTTTGCTTGACAATTATTTTGGTGTTGATCCGTAGGTACTTTGAGCATGGTTGATCTCCAAAACTTGATTCTTCAATTTCGCTACATTCATGATTTATTTGTAAGCTGTACAATTGTGCCAGAGTTGATAAGTAAATTGTAGCTGCAGAATCAGATTAGATGCGGAATGGAAACAGCTGCAGAATGTGAAAAGAAGGAAAAGTGAAATATGGCTTATGAAATATGGATGTAAAAATAAAATGTTAATGAGTCATGATAGTGAAATGGGATGAGATGTAAGATTAAATGAAAAATAGGGTGAAATGGGGTAAAATTGTAAGAAGATAAAATGTAAATGAAATATGACAGTGAGATGAAGTGGAACTGTAGAAAAAAATGAAGACAGAATGAGATGGAATGAGATGATGAATTTGTAGACTCTAAACTCTAAATGAATGTAGCTTTTTGTCACTACTTATTACATAAAGGAAATGGAAAATATAGGATGTCAGAAATCTCTGATTTTCACCTTGTATTTTTTGTATAAGGATACCAATCAATGATTGGTTTTCAACCTCATAGAATTTATTATTATTATTATTTTTTTTTTATGAAAAATAAATACTAAGTCAGTGGAGAAGAAGAATTCTTCTTCACTAGCTTCATTTCAGAGTTATCCTAGAAAATCTTAATTAACTCCTCCCTTGAAATTGGTTTTTGATATATCTTCAACCAATGACCATTCACAAGAAGAGGTATTTTTCTTCCATCTATTGTCATTATCTTTATTGCTCCGTTATCAAAGACTTCTTCAATCTCATATGGCCCAAGTCAATGAGTTTGAAACTTCCCTTGAAAATCTTTGAACTTTGAATCAAACAACAGTGCCCAATCTCCTGTTTGAAATTTCTTCTCCATAATATATTTTTCATGCCATTTACCCCTCTGTTGTTTGACTATATTAGTTCTCTGGACTGCATCTTGCCTAATTTCATCAATTTCATTGAGTTGCTCCAATCTATGTTTTTGTGCCTCTGACAAATCCAATCCTAATTGGAATGCCATCTTGAAGGTTTTGATTTGAAAATCTATAGGGAACAAGGCTTTTTTCTCATAAACAAGTTCGTAGGGCGTATGTCTCGTTGTGTTCCTCCATGTAGTTCTATAGGCCCATAAGGCTTCAGGAAGCCTTTCTGCCCAATCTCTTCTATGTACATGCACAATCTTAGTGCGAATTCCTTCAATCATCTTATTTGTAGATTCAACTTGACCATTTTCTTGTGGATGATACGGAGCAGATATCCTATGTTTGATCTTGTAATCTTCCACAAGATACTTCACCATTTTAGATGTAAATTGAGATCCTTGATCTGTCACAATTTCTCTTGGAATACCAAAACTAGTGAAGATGTCCTCAAAAAGAAAATTAACTGCAGATTTTTCATTAGCAAAAGGTAATGCTTTTGCCTCTACCCATTTAGTGACATAATCAGTGCATACCAATATATACTTCTTTTGCTTAGATGAAGGATTAGTTGGCCCAACAAAATATAAGGCCCATTTTTCAAAAGGTTCAATGAGTACTTGAATTTGTAATGGCATTTCATTTGAAGGAGCAAGTTTCCCTACCCTCTGGCAGCTATCATACCTCCTGACATATTCTTTGGCATATTTGAAGATGGATGGCCAATAATATCCTAAAGAAAGGATTTTATAGGCTGTCCTCTTGTCAGCAAAGTGTCCACCACACGACTATGCCTTAAGAATCTTAGGCATTTCATCTTCCCTAACACATCTTCTAATCATAAGATCTGGGTCTATTTTATACAATTCATTAGTGATCCATAAGTATCTTGAACTTATTTGAATGATTTTTCTTTTTTTCTCTAGGAAACAAATGTGAAGGTAATTTCCCTGTGACTAAGTAATTAACAATATCTACAAACCAAGGAGTTTGAGTATTCACTACAAAAACATATTCATCAGGAAACTTATCTTCAATCGGAGTGTCATCTTTGATATTTTGAATTTTGGACAAGAAATCAGCCATTGTGTTTTGCTTTCCAGGTCTATCTATCACAGTAATATTGAATTCTTGCAAGAGTAAAATCCATCTTTTAACTCTGCCATTAGTAATAGGATTATTCATTAAATATATAATTGCAAAGTGATCTGTATGAACAAAGGTTTCATAGCCTGTTATATAATGTCTGAACTTGTTGATTGCATGAACAACAACTAAAAATTCCTTTTCAATTACAATAGAATTCAACTCAGTGGGAGTCAAATTCTTACTTGTATAGTAGATGGCATAGGAAATCAAGTATTTTTGTCCTAATACAGCTTTCAGAGTTGTATCTAAAGCATCTTTTGAAATGTGAAAAGGTAGTTTCCAATTTGGACCTCTCAAGATGGGCGCTTCAGAAATTTTTGTTTTAAAGTCTCAAATGCTAACTGGCAGCCAAAATTCCAATTTAATTCACAATCCTTGGTGAGTAATTTGCAGAGTGGGGATGCTATTTTAGTGAAATTTTCTATAAATCGGCTATAGTATCTTGTGAATCCTAGAAAACTTTGAACATCCTTTTGGAAATTTGGAATTGATAATTTAGAGATGACTTCAACTTTAGATTTATCAACTTTAATCCCATCTCCTGAAATGTGATGCCCTAAAACAATACCTTCTGTAAACATCATAAAAAAAAATTCATGGCTTAGTGAAAGGTTTGCTTCCTTACATCTTTTAAGAACTCTTTCCAAATTTTCTAAAGCTTCTTCAAATGTATTTCCATAGACTGTAAAATCATCTATATATACCTATACACAATCATGTATTAGATCAAAAAAAATTCCTAGTACTGCTCTTTGGAATGTTGCAGGTGCATTACATAATCCAAAAGGAAGTACTTGGTAGGCACAGGTTCCCCATGGACAAGTAAATGTGGTTTTATCTTGATCTTCAAGTGCCACCTGAATCTGATTATAACCACCAAAACCATTCAAGAATGAAAAATACTTCTTACCTTCTAATGTATCTAACACTTGATCTGTAAAAGGCAAATGAAAATGATCATTAACGGTAGATTTATTCAATTCTCGATAATCGATGCACACCCTCCATTTACTATTCTTTTTAGGCACAATTACTAAAGAGGAAACCAATTGGCTATTTGAAATTGGGTAAATGAAGTTTATATTCAACAGTTTTCGCAGCTCTTCTTTCACAATTTCCCTAAGATTTGGATTCATCCTTCTCTGAGGTTGTCTTATAGGTCCACAATTTTCCTCAATGTAGATGTGATGCATACAAGTCTTAGGACTAATTCCTTTCGTGTCAGTATATTCCCATGCATATGCAACAGAATGTTGTTGTAATGTCTTGATTAGCTTTTCCTGTTGTCATTTCTCCAAGTTATTGTTTATGTTCAATTTTCTCCATGGAAAGATCAATTGTAGATCTACCAAATTCTTCCATAGAATAAATATACATCTGCCTAGATGAAAAATATTCAATATTGGATTTTTCTTGAAATTGATCATGTTCATATTCTGGAGATGATTCAAAATTTTCCATTGAATTTAAGATTTGACTATCTTCACTAATATCTAAAATAGTAAAGAGAGGTTGAATGTCACTTTCATCATCAATCCATTCTTTGTCAGCTATGTTTGTGATTGTTTTTGATGGAAGATATAGAGTGAATTTATTTGTTGAATTCCCATCAGAAATATACGTATCACTAGATCTAGAGCTAATGAAGGCATCAGTTGTGGCCAACCAAGGTCTTCCTAATATGAGTGGATGTCCTCCTAGATTTTTCTTGGGGGTTAAGGTCATAAAATTAATAGGATATTACCAAGAGTCTAAGGATACTGAAATATCTTCTAACACTCCATCTGGTTTGATTACAAATATGTTCGTTAATTGCAGAAATGTTGGGGTGTAAATAAGATTAGGAAGCTTGAGTTGTTCCATGGTTTATTTGTTCATGATGTTTATCTTTTCCCCTAAATCAATCATTGTATTTGGAATTTCAACTCCATTGATATGTTTTTTCACAATTGGACTTCCTGGATCTACATATTTTTGTATGGCCATTTTCCCATCATTATATCTGTTATTTTTCCTACCAGGTGAATTCCTTTTGTTTCTTTTTCTTTTCTTCTTGGTTTCTTTATGCTCAACTCCTTTATTGTTTTAGCTAGGATTGGAATCTACTTAATGGATTGTAACAAAGGAATTTTGATACAGAAACTTTTTAATTCATATAGAAAACCATAATTAGGCAACATGATCTACTTTTCTACTCCTCTATCAACTTGTAATCTTTCAGGAAAAGGAGGTACAAAACTAGATATTGGCTGCTCAATGGTAGGAGTTGAGTTCATTGGTTCTTTCTGTTTTTCATTTTTAGTATTTTGGTTTCGGAGAGATGTTCCCTCAAAACTTTTATTGGGCTGTAGAGAATCTTCCTCAGAATTGTCTTGTTCCTAAATAACTACAGAAGGTCTTTCCTTTTTTAATATCCTACCAGATCTTAGTTGAACGTCATTGAGATCTATAGGAGTGATCATATAAGTTGGAAATTGTTTTCCTTCAATCATGTAAGTATTATGAGGATTTTTATTATTGGGGTTTGTTAATGGTTGGGCAGGTAGCTGATTTGGTATCTGCTGAAATGGCAGTAAGATTTGAGGACTTTGGTTTTGTTGTGGAACTTGTTGGGGATTTTGATGTTTAATTTGTTGTGGATTTTGTTGAGGAAATGCTAATTAAAGTTGAGGGTTCTAATTTTGAAGTTGTGGCTGCTGATTTTGTTGTGGAACGTGTGGGGGAGGATAATTCTGATATGATGGAGGCTATTGATAATATTGAGAAAATTTTTGTTGCAAAAAAAAATGTCACCTTGACATTCTACAATTAGTGTGAGTCTATCACCACTCATACCTTCCTCCTTTGCAAGTCTTAAACCTCAGTTCTTCATGTCAAGCCTTGAAAATAAGAGGAAGACCTTAAAAATCTCTAAAACTCTGGTTCCACACTTTCTCTTAGCATTACCTGTGGTCCCGCACCTAATGGTCATTTCCCCTGTCCACCTGACCGCTTTGTCTTTGTGTCATGGGTGCGAACCCCTGTAAAAGTTAAAAAGGCATAAGTACATTCTTAAAAACTCACTTTGAGTCGTTTCTGGAAGCTTCTAGAGGGAATCTGGAGGTGGCAAGTTCGCTCCTTAAAGGTTCATGCATCCCATACCTTAAGGAGCTAACCCCTTGATGTGAGGAGCTTATCCCTTTGAAGGAGGACTCTATCCCTTCAATGGTGGACCTGTAACCTCCTTCCTTTGCACTATAAAATGAAGCATTGGGCTGGTTATTGAGAAGGTTGAAATTTGAATATTTTTGAGGTGAAATGCTGCTGGAACTTAGTCTTCCTAATTGAGCTTTTGAGAGGAGAGATTACATACCTTTTTTATCTCATTTGGAAGAGAGTGAGGATTGTCAAAGTAGAGGAGATTCCTATTTGGACCCTGGGAAGAGCTTGTACAACATCAAGGCACCAAAGTTTGTAAAGTTCTTCTATTTCAAAGTTAATACAATCAAGTTTATTTTTCTCAATAAGCTGTGTTTTATCGTTTATTTCATGGATTCCTTGATCACCATGATGGACATGATTTATTATATTAGCTATGCAGGTGTTATTTGATGTGTGATTGTTTGTGATTGCAAGCTCTTAAAAGAAAACTCTTTCGGATGGTTGGAGCATGACTACCACAAGCTAGCGTTGGACTTAAGGTAGGGTCTAAACACCTCTTTAGTTTTTATTAATGAATTGCGATATGTTTAGAGAAAGGTAGATTTGCTTGTACTGCTTGTTGCTAGATATCTATTGATACTAGGGAGATCGACCTTGTTCGCAAGATCGATTTATCCAGCCAACAAATTGGCGACTCCATTGGGGAACTGAATTTGGTTTTTTTAATTTTCCTTTGTCTTTGACTTGAGAAACTTGCTTTTGTTTCTTGTTTTTGCTTGATGTGTGTGGGATTGGGTAGGCTTTAGGTTCTAGATTGTTTTTTGTTTTTTCAAAATTTTCAAGAGGACCGCAAGTTCTATTTATAATACAGTGCGGACATCCCCACACTGTTCCTTTAGTGCTCAGAGTGGTACCGCATCTGGTTATACTGGAAACATGCAGACCCTGTCAAAATTTTTGAAAAACCTAAAATCTTTTCGTCCAATTAAGTTTAGGATTAATTTATTACTTTTAGTCTCTGGCTAGATCTGCATGTATCCTATCAAAAGTCTCTTGTGAGTAAGTTCCATTGGTGTTTTTGTTTTAGATGATTTTCCAGAAGTTTTGCATGCTTGGATTGGTTTTCACTCGGTCTCTATAGTGACCCAAAGATTACAAGCCTATGAAACCTTAGGTCATCCTAGTATCTTTTGTCTTCTTGATGAGTCTCGCTGGTTTGTGAAATCTTCTCTTGGTGAGAAATAGATTTCGTTTCTCTTTGCAAATCTTTGAACGAACTTGGTCATAAGTTGTGAATTTCATTTTTTTAAAAAGAAAACATAGTTGGGTGTTTTTTTATTGATTTGTTATTGTAAACAAATTAATCCTTAGTTTATTGAATAACTAAGTAAAACGTCCTCAAAAACATTTGAAGCTTTTATTTTGATTAGGTTTTTAGAAGTTTAGATCTCAGGATTAGTTTTTCATAGTTTTGAGTGTTTTCTAGAAATTGTAGAATCTCTTTTGAAAGAATTGTTTTCTATAGTTTTGAGTGTTGAAAAGAAAAGGGATTTATTGTTGTGAGCATAATTAGTAGTTTCATTTTGAGTTGATTGAAAAAGAAGAGGATTTTATTTTCATTTACATGTTGAAGGAAAGTTTTGTTTTTCAAAGAATTGCGTTCTCAACTCTTTCTTTTAGCTAGAGATTCATTGAAAGGAAAAATGAATTGTTTATCATTTCAGGTGAATTTTTTAGTGTTTTTGGAGTCGAGTCTTCACACCATCAAAGTTTCATCTCCATACCTATTGACTTAAGAAACAACCAATAAAAATAACGCTTAATTAAAATTGATCTAGCAATCTTTTTATTTCTAGGGCTCTTATCACCAATAAGCTTAGGCTAGTATCTTGGAGTAGGGAGTAATTAACTCTTCAAGATAGTTAAAACAAACAAGTAGCTATATATTGTGGTAGGAAATAAATCCAATTGTAATTGATATAATCTGGGAAGCTCCTCTTAAAGGAGTCAATCATGAGCTGATGTATAAACCTTTGAGACAATCAAGTCTGTCTCATTGGGAAAGATAGAAGATTTGCACGTATTAAAAATGGTAAACCTTGGATTAACCATTGTCGAGGAGCCTGGGGTCACTTGTTGGTAAACCTCATATTGATCATATCGAGGAGCCTTCAAGGGGATTGAGCTTTGTTACTCTGCCCTTGTGCATAGATCGGATCGTAGACTGTTCCCCCAGTTGTAGTTGTTACTGTTAGTAACCTTAGTGACCATAATCTTAAGATTCTTTCCTAAGGTGACAGTGAAGGACGAGTCTCACTGTACCTAGGGTAGACGTCGACTAGACTCACTTGGACTCTCTAGGGGGTTCTCTTTACTCGAGATGGTTTTGTGAAGAAACTTGTGCCAGTCTGTTTCATTAAGCAGGTTGTCGTGGTAACTGTTCCAACCGCCATTCTGTATTGAATTCTGCGATGTTGGATTTCATCGCCAACTAATGTTTTCAGTATGGAAAGTTATTTTTTGTGTGTGGTTTGAACTCTTATATTTTTAGGCGTGTGATTCAATTGTTTGGTTATTTAGAGACTTTAGGTGGTTTTATTGAAATTTTCTTTGTTTGCATGTGAAGTAATTAAATATTTAATCGTGGCTGAATTACTGAGACAATCCTGCAGACTTCAGGGGCAACCTACCAAATATACACCAAGTCATATTTAAGGGCTACGAGCTCTTGTATCACCCAATGACAATAGATTTGGGTCACCAGAAGCCAGAGAATCATCTTTGATTATTCACCCTGATTATCCAGTTCAAGCAACAGAGTATATTTCTGAACCAATTTCATTTTCCGAAGTTACTGGTAGTATTTCTCCTACTAGTGAATTAATTGAGGAACCTGAAATTTCTGAACCTGAAACTGAACCTGCTGCTACTCCATCCTCAGGATTTGCTTCTCCAACTTCTCGTGGTCCTGGTTCACCGAAGGTAGGAAGTGTCATTACCCAAAATCTTCCTTCTGGACTCATTTCTATTGAAGAACTTGTTAGTCAAAACGAAGGTACAACTCTCCCTGAAAATCAACTAACTTTAGAACTTAGGGAGCGTGAATCAATCTTCTACAGTCCTTTTAGAAGTGATGCTTGGTATGTATCATTGACGAACTTTTTAGAAAATCTGGGAATTTCTTTTTCACCACCTCATATTCCTTCTCATCCTACGCGTAGAGGTTATTATCCTCCTTCGAATATGTCGAAATAGTCATCCATGTTTTCCCAAACACTGGAAACATTTTTATATGGCGGTCCTTCTGTTCCTTCTGGGTATCAGTCACTTTCTGGTACATTTTCAGGAGCATCCCCTCAACCAATTGAACATGGGATATGAACTGGTAATAACGGAACTCCGCCGTTGAGTGTAGAATAAATTCTTATGATGTCTGGTGCTATTCCAAATCCGCAACCTCAAGGTAGTCAGTTACCGCCTGGAGGGCAACCTCAAGGTAGTCAGTTACCGCCTAGAGGGCGACTTCAAGGTAGTCAGTTACCACCTGGGGAGCAACCGCAAGGTGCTCAATTACCACTTGGGGGGCAACATCAAGGTAGTCAAATACCACTTGGGGGGAAACCTCAAGGATAATACATACCTTCGGGACAGTACATACCTCAAGGTCAACCCCAGACTCAATATATATGTCAAGGTCAACCCCAGTATCAATATATACCTCAAGGTCAACCCCAGTTTCAGTACGTGCCTCAAGGTTATCAACCTCAAGGTCAGTACCCAACTCAAGGTTTCCAACCACCTTCTGGTCAACCATTTGTACAAGGAACTGGAAATTTACCTCTCAATTATTAGCCCTACACTCAACCTGGTTATGGTCTTCAATATTCAACCTTTTATGGGTCCTTACCCTGGAATGAACATGGTGTGGGATCCATCTCAAACTCAACAGGTTTTGTAACCTAATGTGTAGTTATCAAGTCAACTTAGACAACCTTTGGTTTCTGGTCCAACCCAGCAACCTATTCAGCCTACTATTCAAACTTCTGCACCTGGTTTAGTTCATCAGCCTGGGCCTAGTTCACCTCGAAATCTGCCTCAAACTACTACTGTAACTACTACAGCTTCTGTTCAATCTACCCCACCTACTTCTGGAGTATCAGAAGCTCCGGTTTCTACAGTTACTGCATCAACTCCTCAGACCTATTTACCACAGTCAGGACCTATGGTTCAGACTTCGGTTTAGATGCTTATAGGACAACCTGGTCTAAGTACGGTTGTCACAAGTCAACCGCAATTCACTTATCAACTTTACCAGGGACAATACCAATTCGTTCCTGCTATGCAAAGGCCAGTTTATCAGTATCAACCATACCCTGGATATACTTATCAACAACCTAAACAACCCCAGTTTGGTCTGGTTAATCCTAGTTTTCCAGGAGGATATAATATTCCTAATGCAAATCCAATTCCAAGTTATCCTGGATATCCTCCTCCTGGAGCTAGTCTTGTGACCCAAGGTTTTTGAGACCTTAACCGTCAGTTACCTTTTATTGCAACTTTGGATTTACTTGATTTGTCGTGCTTACAAATGATCCAATTTACTCTCTTCTGTATTGGCCGCCAATGCCTAATAAGTTGCCCAGTGATATCCCGAAGTTTGAGGGTAAGTCAGGAGAAGATCCATCAAATCATGTGATGACTTATCACCTCTGGTGTGCATCCAATTCCATTATAGATGATTCAATTCGCTTACATCTTTTTCAATGCACTCTAATTGGTCTCGCTGCCAACTGGTACATTGAGTTACCACGAAGCTCTTTTTACAATTTTAGTCAGTTAGCTACTTCATTCTTAACTCATTTTCAATTACATGTCAGATATGAAAATGGCATAGAATTGTTAACTTCATTAAAACAATCAACGTCCACATATATTTCAGATCATATTCATGAATGGCGACATCGACGACGTTTAGTGAAATTTTTTATCCCAGATCAAATTTTGGTAGAATGGTTTGTTAAACCATTATTACCTAAAATCACTAATGATGTAGCTAAGGCAGGAGTTGTTACTAAAGAGCAAGTAATTTCTCAAGCTCAGTACCTTGACCTCGTTTATACGTAGTCATGTACTTTACACGAAAAAATCCCTGATCTTCCGAAACAAAATCAGATAACTGGAGCTCCTTCAAGGTCTCATGCTGCTGATGGTATGATTGGTTCATCTAGTACCAAAAGTAAGAAGAAATCTACAAAGAATTCTTCTCCTATTATAACTTTACTAGATTCCTTGACAGGAGAATCTTCCGCTAAAATTCTTGCCGATATCCATGTCGTAGAATCATCTACAGCCAAATCAAAATCCGGCGGTAAAAAGAAGGGGAAGAAGAAAAATAAACAAAACTCAAAAGAGAAACCAGATAAAAACGAACCTACTGATGAGACACGTAAACCTCGCTATCCTTGTCTCATTTGTGATGAAGAGCATTTTACAAGATATTTTCCACATCAAGCTAAGGTTTTGAAAATCGTCAAAGGTTCTGAAACGCCTGTTGTCTTGAAGGATCCTTTTCCTAATCAAGATAGTAAGATGATAGGTTCTTCCTCAAATGCCTCAGAAGAACCCATTATGATGATGTCCCATGTCAGGATTGTGACGCAATCACAAGATTATGGTGGTAAGAATCCTATTGGTGGCAAGGAAGCAGAATCTTCTAATTCAAATCCATCAACTTCAACTCCTTCTAGTTCTGATCCGCTACAGATTGAGAAACCTAACCTAGACTTAGTAATCAAACTGCCTGCTTAAGGTATACTTTGGAAGTCAGATTTTAATCCACATGTGAGAGCTACTCATAACTATAACATTGTTGAAGATTTAGCTATTTCCCCTTCAACAATGTCAGCTTTGGAGGTGCTGCAATCATGCCCAACACAATGTAAATTGCTATTGTCTGCTATAGGAGTTGTTGATATTCAGGATTCCAACCTTATAATCTTCAATTTAGAAAATAGTACACCTCGCCTACCTCATCAAATGGCTTTCCAGATCCCAGTGTTAGTAAAAAACATACCTTGCTTTCAGACTATGATTGATGAGGGAACTTCTACGTGTATTATGTCAATTCAGTGTTGGAGATCACTTGGTTCTCCTACACTCAATCAATCCTCGACGATTCTAAAGGCTTTTGATGGCCGAGGGTTTCACCCTTTTGATATTTTGCAGGATTTACTTATAGGGGTTGAAGGAAAAACTGTAAATCTAGATGTGGAAGTGGTTGATGCCCCTCTAGATTATAATGTTCTTTTGGGTTGCAGTTGGTCTTATGCTATGACTGCTATTGTTTCATTGGTCTTTCGACTTATTAAGTTTCCTCATAATGGAAAGATCATTACAATATACTAGTTAACTTATTTTTCATTCGATCCAACCTCTTCAGATAGTATCCAACATGTTGGTAAGACAACTATCCCTTATAAGGATGTTGGGGTAGGTTTGATTAAAGATTCAGGTTTACTAGGAAATTTTTCATTTCCTCCTCCTAACATATCGCCTTCTTTTGCAACTATTCATATGATTTCTTCTAACACTAATGCTTTTGATGATCCTTGGATCATACCTTCCGATTTTGAGGTGGACTCATTTGGTGATGCAATGCCCTTGAGTCCCTTTGAAATTGCATATCAGGTTGTACAGTCATTTTCCAACTCTTGTTCAACTAAAATAGATCCAATGAATGTGGTTCACGGGAAGTCACTTTCAATATCAACTTCAGATTCGACAAATTTTTCTAATCCTATTTACACTAATGAGCAGATTCGTGAACTTTTGTCTGTTGATGATTTACCATTGGAAGATCTTCATCATCGATCTTCATTTTTACCTGAGCTTGATCATTTTGAAAATGATTTCTCATCTATTTTTACCGCTGATTATGTCAAAGAACAAAATAATCCATTGCAACATCCTGATTTTGAGTTGAATTTGGGAAATATTTATTGAATAGTTCCTATTGACATTTCAGTAAAACTCGGAATTATTGAAAGCATTCATACAGGTTCTTCCTGTATGGGCGAGGAAATCCAAACTTATAAAGCCCTATTTCAATAATTCCGTGACGTGTTTGCCTGGTCATATGAAGAAATGCCAAGAATAGATCCATCAATTGTTGTCCATGAAATTAAAACTTACCCGGATGCTAAACCTGTCCGACAATGTTTGCGTCAAATACATCCAAGAAAAGCTACTACTATTAAAGCTGAAGTTGAGAAATTACTTCGAGTAGGTTTCATTTATCCAATTCCCTTAATGGATTGGGTATCAAATATTGTTCCTGTTAACAAAAGGCAAGGAATGATAAGAATATGTATTGATTATAGGGATATTAATCGAGCTTGTCCTAAAGACAATTATCCAACCCCCTATATCGATCAAATTATTGATGATTGTGACGGTAGTGAAATGTTCTCCTTTATGGATGGTTTTTCTAGCTACAATCAAATTAACATACTCCCTGCTAATCAACCTAAAACAACTTTCTTTGTCCATGGGGGACATTTGCTTATTTCAAGTTACCTTTTGGATTGAAGAACTCTGGAGCAACTTTTCAAAGGGCTATGTCTTACGCATTTCATGACATCAAGCACATTGTGCAACCTTTTCTTGATGATTTACCTGCTCATTCATTACATAGAGCCAATCATCTCACTCATTTACAAGCCATCTTTATGAGATGTAGGCATTATCAAATTAGGCTGAATCCACACAAATGTGTTTTCTGTATAGAAATGGCCATTTACTAGGATTCGTTGTCTCAAAAGCTGGCATTCGTGTCGATCACTCGAAGGTTGAAGCTATTGTCAAATTACCTCCGCCTTCGACTCTTCCCCAACTCCAAAGTTTGCAAGGAAAAGCAAACGTTTTACGTCATTTAATTCCTAACTACGCTGAGATAACGAAAGGTTTTACCATGTTTTTGAAACAGAATACCCCGTTCTTTTGGGATGGGATAGCTAACAAATCTTTTGATGCACTTAAACACGCGTTGACCCATGCACCGTTATTGCATCCTCCCAACTATAACCAGGACTAATTTTTGTACCTCGCCGCTTCTCATTCCACCATTGGGATGGTTTTAGTTTAGGAAGATGAATTCAACAATGAACATGTGATTTAATATTTTAGTTGAGCTTTGAATCCTACTGAGCTTAAATATTCGCATGTGGGGAAATTGGCCTTGGCAACTGTTCAAGCTGTCCAAAGATTTCGTCACTACATCTTATTACGCAAAACCGCAAAACCACAGTAATTTTTGACTATAACCCTATGACGTATATTTTGACCAAATAATTGCTAGGGGGCAAGTATTCCAAATGGATAGTTATCCTGTAGGAATTTGACTTGGAATTTGAAAAATCCAAGGCAAAGAAATCTTTGGTTTTTGTGGAACTGATGTGTGATTTCCTGCGTACTGGTACTGAAACTATGGTGGAAGGACCCATTGCTGATGAATCTTTGTTTCTTATTAGTACTCTTGATCCATGGTATGGAGATATAATTGTATATCTCCAAACACAATATTTTCACCCTGAAATCTCATGATCTTAGCGAAGGAAAATACATTTCCAATCCCAACAGTACAATATTATTGGAGATGCACTCTATCGTTGTGGCACAGATTCTGTTTTCCGACGTTGTATAACTCATGAAGAAGCTGAAAAGGTTCTGAATGACTTTCACTTTAGAGTATGTGGCGGTCATATGTTTGGGTATTCCACAGCCCAAAAGATATTGCGCGCTGGTTATTTCTGGCCATCCTTATTTAAATATTGTATCAACGTTGAAAATGCAACAAGATGATGGAGCTTAGTGAAAAGAATTCACCTTCACTAAGTGGGCCTGTAGGCTATTTTTGGCGCAAAGTCTATTTTTAGACATATGGATCATGGTCTATGAGTTGCAGGATGCTATTTTTAGATGATTGTTCATGTTGGTAAAAATAGATGGACCTCTATTTTTAGACATATGGCAGAGTCTATTTTTAGACTGCTAGTCTAAAAATAGAACAGTCGAATATTATTAGCTCTTAATAATATTTGGACTATAAACATATCTTATTCTCTTGGAGCACTTCATTTCGAGCTACAGATGTGGCACATGCAACTACCAGAAGGAAATACGCTTTTATTATGGGTTACTTGAGCTATTGCATGAAGGACTTCAGTTAGAACTCAAGTGATTGAGTTTGGTGGAGTTGAATGAGGAGTTGATGGAGTTGTGTTCAGTTTGACTTAGTTGAACTAGTTGTATTTAGTCTAACTAACAAATACACTAGTGATGAGTGATGTGAATTATTTATTAATTAATTCACTAATTATTAACTCATGAATCAACTAAAGAATACATCAGTTAACTTAGTGCATGGACAGTTCAGTGGAGACAAGTGTTAGAGGTGAGTGAAAGGGCAAGCCAGCTGTCAGTTGTGACTATAGTTGTGCATGTGATTTGCACAATCAATGGATTGAGTGTTGCCAATGAGGATTACGTGGTATAGGCAAAGGGAATACAAATTTGGAGCTGATTCTTCATTCTATTCTCATGCAGGATTGCGCAGTGGAGGCAGACAAGCAGTGGAGGAGATTTGAACCTGTGATTGATTCAGATATGAGCTAGTTTGTGTGTAACAAGTGGAGATAGTACTGAGTACTTGTGAGGAGTATTGTACTATGTATTGTTACATGTTCTCAATCAATAAATATACAAATAGTTGGGGGTTTTCAGCTATATGCTTTCCCCATGATATACTGTGTTGATATGTGTGATTGATGCTTCAATGTGCGCATGCGATTGTTTCTTAATTTCGCAAAATTGATGATCAATGTAGAGGAGGTTATGTATTATGCATGATTCTGAAAATAGTGTATAATCAGGATAATCTCTGTGAATAAGTGTCATATTATTCAAAATTTCTACATGGTATCAGAGCTGGTTGGTTTGTAGAAAAAGTTCTACAGGATATCAAAGTGAGGATTGATCATCATATCTATTATTCAGAAAGTGTTTACATTTTATTTCTTCAGGTAGAGTCTATAATCGGGCTAGGTAGCCTCTGGATTCATCCTTATTTTGGAAGGTGAGATATCCGGTGAATGCCCATACAGTCAATCTCTGTATGAGAAATACTTTGTTCTCACAAATTTTAGATCAGAAGCGGTTGAGTTTTGAGCTGGTGGAATGGCGTTCAAGTATAAAACTCATAAACATTAAGTATGAGAATGGAGACAGTATGCCCCAGTATCTCACGAAGTTCACCCAATGCCGTGATGAGCTGGGAAATGTGGGGGTGACTGTCGATGATGAGGACTTGGTGAGCTTGGCTCTCCTTGGTCTTCCGAAGAGTTGGAATTCCTTGTTTAGAGAATTTCTAGCGAAATCACATAAATAATCTTTTGTCGACGCGTTTCGAACCAACTAGTGTGGTTCATCGTCAGGACAAGTTGGCATTCCTATCAGGACTCTGTCAATGGTCGGGAGAAATTGCCAGGATGGGAGAGACTTTGGTAGAATCTTATGCAAGAGGAGATTAGACGGAGAACCAGAGATAGTTCTTCATCTATGCATGATGAGGAGAACTGTGCCTTAGCGAGTAAGGTGCAGAAGGGGAAGGAGAAGGTTTCTCTTTCTGAATCTAGTTCTTCTAATGATGGGAAGAAGGTTGACGAATCGAAAGTGCGATGCTTTCATTGTCATGAGGTGGGCCATTATGCCTCAAATTACCCACAGAGGAAATCCAAGAAGGGATCCAGGGAAGGATTTAAAGGCGAGGCACTTTCTTCATAGTTTGAGTTGGATTTCACACTCTTCACATGCATGGTTTCATCCATGGCGAGAAGTGGTTGGTTTCTTGATAGTGGAGCTTCTTTCCACATGACTGGCGACAAGAGTTTGTTCAGTACTTTGGAGGATAAAGATCTCCAGATACTCATAGCATTGGGTAATGATGAGAAGTATAGTGTCTCGGGTGTAGGCACGATTATTTTTCACAGGGAGCATGGATCTCTCTTTACCTTGACCTATGTCAAGTATGTACCAGGACTGAAGAGAAACTTGGTGTCGATCGCGATGCTGGAAGACAGAGGCTATGATGTAGTCTTCAGAGAGGGAAAGGTTGTCCTTAGACACATCATCACTAGACAGGTGAAGCAGATTGGTTCACGGGTCAAGAACCTGTATGCTCTTGAGGTTCAAGCTGCATGCAAAGCCTTGAGGAGCAAGGAAACTGATGGAGACTTGGTGGTTGAGAGGGAGTGTATATTACCTCTCAACATGCAGAGCCAGAAGAAGTC
>APFE030571623.1:2019-13252 GCA_000404065.3 Pinus taeda
GCTTCTTTACCCCACATGCTAAATCAATCTCCTCGGTTTTGTTCCTCTGATATCTCCCCGATCGATGCTACTGCATTGTCCTTATTTTACACGACACATTGTACCTAGGCATGGCCCTACATTTTGTTGTCTACACCGAACTTGGTCTCTACCACTACATTCACTTGAGAATGGGCACTTGACTATTTCCCCATACTGAGAATTAATTCTCAGTGCAGCTACTTACTCAAAGCAAGCACGGTACTCTGTATATTACATCTCTCCCATCACTAATACTCACCATGCCTATTCAAGGCTCACAGAGCTTGACTGTACTTTAGCATGGCTTCTCTGTTCTTTAGGCATGGACATTGTCTGGACCATTACCCTTGTTTCCTTGTTCTCAGAGATCTTAAACTGATCCATGATAGTCGTCATTCATCCTGCGACCAAAGCTTTGTTCTGTATTTACTCCTACAACTATCGACCCATACACCATCAATATACCTTTGTACTGTTGCATTATTAGATATTTTCCATCGTAACTTCACATTGAAAACTGCCGCTTCCCGACCATTGATATTCAAACCTCTTCTATTTTAGCTCTCACCGAATCTCCACTATATGACCGAGTGTTGTGACCATTTAGTAACCATATCAGAGCCCTCTAATCGACAATTTTGCTACTGTGACCATGTGCCATCAATCACAAACATTCGATCGCCAATCACTGATGGCCCTCTGTGTTTGGCCCTAGCCCTCCGTTCTTTGACTCTTCGTGACCACGTGCCAGTGCTTATATCGTTGCCACTGAATCAATGATTCACCAAGGTGTCCAATGTGACAACCATTGCAAGCCTCCAATTGACGATCTTCGATGTGACATCGTCACCTGCCACATGGCATCTTCTGAGTGGTGACATGTGTCACCTGAATATGACCCATTAGGCCACCTTAAGACACCTCAATTTTCTGCGACGTATCCCTGTGTATTTTCCTATCGTGATGAAGACAACATCCACTTGGTCATATCAGAACTAATCATATCTTTCCATGTGTCCTAATTAGAGCTCACCCCTCGTTCCCATGTGTCCTTATTAGATCCAATACCTCAAGACCATCTATCCTTATCAGAGCTCATCTGCTAGGTATTACGTGTCCTTATTGGACCCAATTGGATGTCTCCACATGTCCTCATGGAGGAGAGAGAAAGAGGCCTCCCAACCTTTGTTTTGTAATGAAGTCCTTTGTATTTTCATATTTGGCTTTCCTAATGATTTAACACTAGAGGCTCAAATCCTTGATTTGTGGGAGCTCTAATATGCGGGACCTCCAATTGTGATTGCTAATTTTCCTAGGTCGCTAATATGCAATCACTGATATGGCATACCCTCCGATAAGTCGAGACCTCTGATTTTCGATATCATAAGTCATTGATCGATGAAATGCATACACTGTTGCACTGCACCACAGATCCTCCAATCACCAATTAGGATTAGTCGGGACGTCAATATGCGATTCCCCAAGTCCTTTGATTTTTGATTGCTGTGATGGATTCGCCTCCAATCTCTGGTCTCTGATCTCACTACACCTCTAATTTGTGGGATTGTGATATGTAGGATTCTTCCTTGCTTAAGGTTTTAACACACTGAATTTCAGCAGGTCATAACTTTTGACCCACAAGTCCATTTCTGGACTTATGCATATCATTGGAATTCTCTTCGAGATCACTTTCCTATTGAAGGGGTCCAATTAGCCATTGAGCCCATATGATACCTCAAGACATGGCTCCAACCTCAATGCCAATCTTCTGGTCTTGAAATCTCAAGACAACTAGGAATCACTTCCACAATGTGTCTTTAGCATCAGGCCTACAACTCCCATGGACTCCCATCCCTGACCATCTCTATAATCATCATTTTATTGTTTTTCCAATAAGAATGCTACTATGATGATTCTCTACATGAAGCTTGCAGCTACCATGAGATTCTTCACGGGCCATCACTACCAACATCAGTTGCAACAAACAACCAAGCTTTTCTGATTGACATCACTGCCAACACTCTTGCTAGTTTTTAGGAAAGCCAACTGCCCAACACAACTCCTCAACATGACTCTTGACACAATGTTAACAAACCTGCAGATGCCTTCTCAAGGACACTATCCATGCACACAATGCGAAATGTCCAAGAACAAGATAGGAGAAAACTTAATTCAAAAGTTATCAAGTGTATTTTTATTGGTTAATGTTAAGATCAGAAAGCATATAAGTTGTTTGATTCTTTCACATACAATTTTTTTGCGATAAAAGATGTGATATTTCATGAGCATTGAAATGAAGGTCATAAGAAGGACAATTATGATGCATGACACATTCCTTATGATGATAATGATGTCAAAGAGGAAGCAAATGATAAGCAGGAAAGAAAAGGAAAAATCTAGTTGAGGTGAGAGGATCATTCTATAACCTAGTGTGAAGACAATGTGTAAGTATATTTGTGCTAAAACTGGAGTTGACATGTGTCTCTTAAAAAAAATTCTCTAAATATAAAATTAACATTGGCTATAATAAAAGAGAAAAAATAATACGCTATGTATGTTTAATTACCTGTCCATATGACATTATATAATTTCACGTAAAGTAATTAGAACTAAAAAAAAAATTGAGTAAGATATTTAAACCTTATAATTTTAAAAAATATTTCAACACATGATTTAAATAAACTACTTGAAAATCTATGTTAACTAACTTGTGTTGATATCAACTTCATATATATCTATATAGAGAAAAATGTTAAAATAAATTATTTGAATTCTGTATATAATAAAATATCCAATGTGGGTTATGAATAAAATATTTTAAAATGAACTAATATTGACTTATAGTTAAAAATATATTAAGAGGAAAAAAATCATTTTAATTTGTGCTAATAAAATGACTCAATACATATGTTATGTAAAATATTTTATATATTGTTTAAAAAAATTATGTATATATCCTATAAAGCTATTGAAAAAAATAAGTTATGTAATCTCTATGGCATTCCAAAATACAATTTAAACAATGAAGAACTACACTTTTTCTTTGGCACTCTAAAATAAGTTTGCATGGGAAGAAAGTTGATCCCTCTCAACTCATGTTAGATCTATGCTTAAGATAAATCTATACTTGTGACATGGACACAGGTAGCAGCCATAAGGTACAAAGAGGAAGAGATGATTCACCACAAAGTAGGAGAGGAGATGAAAGTAGTGAAGCACCAAAACCACCAAAACGATTTAAATATTATTTCTTAATCACAAAAATAATGAATGTCACATAACCTTTGAAATTCAAACAAGCTAATGGGCATCAAGAATGGAGAGACACATGCCAATCCTCATTTTGGCTAATGAAATTTCTATGTTTTTTGCCTTTAGTTTTAAAAAATGCTTATTAGTGTTATTTATGACAATATTCTCTCAGATTTTGGCCATAATAACACTTGACATATTTTTCTTAAATTTTAATTTTTGGAATTTCTTGAAAATAGATAATAACACTTGAGGTATTTTTCTTAAATTTTAATTTTTTGAATTTCTTGAAAATAAATGGATTGTAAAATATAAAGTGCAATTTTAAGAAACTTCACAATTCATCATTCGTTATTATGTGTCGAGACAATCTGGGTTAAAATTGAAACATGTTTTTTTCTCCAAGGCATCTCAAGATGGTGAAACACCTATTAAACTGAATCACAACTATTCCAGAGTTCCTAATGAATACATGGTCAACACGATAGACTACTAAAACATAGAACAACAAGCTAAGAATCATCTAGATTTGTGTTTTGTGCATTGAGTACATGATTTTAGTGCTTTAGAGAGATATTTGGATCATCTTTGACTAACATCTATAATGAAAACATAGGTGATCAAACAAACTATCTACCACTAGTCAAAGAAAAAGAATAAAAATTAACATATGAATGATTACATGGAGAACCAATGAATGCAAAGGTATCTAAATTGAATTTAAGAGATGGACCAATCCAAGATCAAAGTATGATCAAGTTATTTTAGACATTAAAGAGTAGTATCCTAATACAAAAGTTGAATTAAGATTAGACATGGAAAAATTTTATTTTTTTTATTAACAAAATCTATTTTAGACATTAAAGAGTAGTATCCTAATACAAAAATTGAATTAAGATTAGACATGGAAATTTTTTTATTTTTATTTTTATTAACAATAACCACAGGAATTTTTATTTAAATAAATTTTTTTTTGATAAATTCTCATCATTTAAATATTTCACTACAACCATTGAATTTGATAATGTCATTTGATTTTTCAAACACAACTATTGGTTATACAATTTCTATCTAAAATTTTCCATTCTATTATTTTGTGAAAAAAAATATTCTACATTTTGATTATGGAACATCGTCATAAAATTCTTTACATGTTCATATCTCACCCTAAAAGAAAAATGGTTAAATAAGATGAACTATGGTAACTTGAAAATCATTGAAGAAACATTATTTAATTGAATATAGCCTTGGATTTCAATACCATCTTGATTAAGAAATCCGCAAGCTAAGTTTCAATGTGTTGAGGGAAGTTAACATGAAAATATTGATCAACAGTGATCAACATCAAAAGCGCATTAGAAACAAGCATAATGGAAATAATCATATGAGAAAAACAAAATGAGCTTTCCCTGGAGAAACAAAGTGCTTGATATTTAAAGATGAAATACACCAAGAATGAAATAACGAAAGGGAAACCATAACATAAACCCATTGAAGGAAGTGATAGTATCGATGTGATAGTAACTTAAATATAGAAATACGAAAAACTGGAATGTTAAAAAGGCGAACAACTCTGATTTTATTCGCCTATTTTCAGTACACATTTAATTTGACCCCACGTCGGGCATAGATTTCCCCGGAGGATCCCCAAAGTCTTCTTCATAAAGGTCAACACCCCACAAAGTGCAAACCTTTTTCCTCTCGCCAGAAGGGCTGTGACACTCGATTAGCTCTATGTCATCCATATTTTCAGCATGGGTTTTCTCTGAACTACGAGCACGGGAACGGCAACTCAACTCCCGATGGATCTCTTGAAGCTTTTCCTTTCCCCCAACTAAAAAACCTTCGACTTCCTCGCTGTTTCCAAGAAATCCGGGCATAGAACTGCCAAGTTCCTCGTAGAGCTGTGGCAGATAACCATATTTTTGCCTGGAAGGTTGGCTTATAAGGTTCTCACCTTTATCACGGGGACGCGATGAAGTGCCTTGGTCGCGATTTTCAACGTTGTAGCTTCTTATAACCTGCTTACCTTTCTGAATGGGATTCGATGAAGTGCTTCTGTCCCTGATCGTTGTGGGTTGGTCGACCTGATGAGAAATTATCCAATCATTCAGTGCCCAGTCTACATCTGTCCTTCTCCATTTGTCACCATCAAGCATCCTTCCCGGCTCTTTCCTGATAAATAGAAAGCGTTCGCTGTCGCTGTCAATACCATGGAGATGCTGGACGATTGAAGTTACCGATTCTTCGGTAAGCTGCCCTTTGAGGCTTCAAGACATTCGCACTTCATCTTTATAATATTGGCGTTGCTGTAATGCCTCCAGTATAGATCTCCGCCGTTCATCTCCTTGATTTAAGCAGATTGGAACCAACCTCGGTGGTTCTGCATGCATTGACCACCCTGGCTGTATGTTTTCGTTTCCTGGAGGCGGGGGAAGAGATTCATCATGCTCTCTACCTGCTTGTGGCAGATATTCACTTTTCTGATCTCTGCTCGTATTGTCATTCTCTTCTTCCTTCCTGCTCGTCATTGTTCTTGTTGGCAGACAGTGCTAAGCTCCTCCACACAGCGAAAGAGAGATGGGAAGAAGATGGAAGCGGATACATTGTGTTAAGCCAGAATCCATACATTTATCTATGGATCATTTTCCTCATCCTTTTTGAGGCCATTCACCTATGTTTTTAGGTTTTTGCGGATTAGGGTTTTGCCGATGGAAATAGAATTTGACCCATACGAGGACAAATCTTGGTAAAACGAGATTAATTCATCGTAATATATCAAAAATATATTTTGTAATATTTTGAAAAAAGGTTTTTTTATTTGTTTTTTAATAGTTAGAACAATGTTGTGTTTTACTTATTTATTTAATAAAATTTATTTGTTTTTATGAATACTTAAAAGTATTTAGGTTTTATGTATTTTTTAAAATAATTATGTTGATAGATGTTATTTCATAATTTTGGTAATTATTAGATGGTAATTATGAAGATATTTATGGTATATTAAGTAATTATTTTGATAAGCGTGTGTATTTTAATTATTTATATATTTTTAAAAGTAATTATGTTGATAGGCATGTTTAGTTTACCTATTTTATGTAATTTTTATTAATATTGTTGATAGTCGTGTTTATTTTAATTGTTTTATATAGTTTTAAAAGTATTTATGTTGATAGATGTGTCTACTCTACCTATATTATGTATTTTAATTGTTTCATATATTTTTAAAAGTAACTATGTTGATCGGTGTGTCCACTCTACCTACATTATATATTTTTTTATGTAATTATGTTGATAAGCGTGTTCATTTTTACTTGTTTATTATATTTTAATTGTTTATTAAGTAATTATTTTGATAAGCGTGTATATTTTAATAATTTATATCATTTTAAAAGCAATCATGTTGGTAGGCGTGTCTACTCTACCTATATTATATTATGTATTTTAATTGTTTCATCTATTTTTAAAAGTAACTATGTTGATAGGCGTGTCCACTCTACCTACATTATATTTTTTTTTATGTTGATAAGCGTGTTCATTTTACTTGTTTAATATATTTTTAAAAGTAACTATGTTGATAGGCATGTCTACTCTACCTACTTTATGTAATTTTTTATGTAATTATGTTGAGAGGCGTGTTAATTTTACTTGTTTTATATATTTTAATTGTTTCATATATTTTTAAAAGTAATTATGTTGATAGGCATGTCTAGTTTACCTATTTTATGTATTTTTTTTATTTTTTTATGTAATTATATTGATAGCTCTGTTTATTTTAATTGTTTCATATATTTTTAAAAGTAATTATGTTACCTACTTTATGTATTTTTTATGTAATTATGTTGATAGGCATGTTCATTTTACTTGTTATATATATATTTTTAGTAATTCTGTTGGTAGGTATATATTTTTAAAAGTAATTATGTTACCTATTTTATGTATTTTTTTTATGTAATTATGTTGATAGGCCCGTTCATTTACTTGTTTTATATATATTTTTAGCAATTGTGTTGGTAGGTGTGTTGATATAAGAATATAGTTTCTAATTCTATTTTAGTTATTAATAATTATTAGGTGGTAATTATGTCTATAAGTGTGGCTATTTGATAATAGAGTTTTAAAATTTTTATTTAATTATCGATAATTAAGAGTGGATGGTAGTGATTTAAACACTATGGAATATTATAGGATATTTTTAGTAGTATACAATCATCAATGATTGAGATTTATCTTGAAGGTAGTTGTCATTTTTTTTCTTTTTAATTAAATTGATTAATTAAAAAAAATGTCATATAAACAAGTGTCACATGAAATGAGTGACGGTTTTTTGGGCATGTGGAATTGATAAGCCGTAGCATTGGCCCATGGTATTGCAAAAAATTCTAGAAGACTATCAATAAAAAATGGGGTGAATCTCAATCCTTAAGAATTTTTTACATTATTTGTTTAAATGTGTATATGTTCAATTTATATATTATTTTTTAATTAATAATGCCAATAATAATATGTTGTCAAAAAAAAATTATAATTTAATTAACTTTTATGATTTTATTAATGTCCAGTAATGTGATGTGTATTATGAAATAAGCATTTTTTATGTTTATCAATATTACTAATATATATTATTTACTTTTGTAGACATCATAGTTAATTATAATATTACTTTTTTTTTTGAATTTGTGTATAAATTTTGGAAAAGAAGATTACATATTTATTATAGATAGATATTATTGAAGAAAAAGGGAAGAGAGTATTCGAGTGAATATTATATTATTTATTTGTATAAAATATTGACAAATAAAACATAATTTAAAAGTATAAGTTAATTTTATTCTAACTAATAAACAATTAAATTAAGTAAAATATAAATAACTATGTATTTGATAATAGTGTTAGTTAAGTACTTGAGATTGTTGTATGCTCTCTTCAATTTTTTGGAGAGTTTTCAATTCATAGTGTTGAATTCATATAGGTTGTCAGAAACCCAGTTTAAACAACGAAAATGAAAATTTGTTAAATAATATATTAAATATGTATTAATATTTCACAAAAAAATATATTAAATATATTAATACAATAAATTCGAAAATGATATACAACAAGTGAGGCTTTGGTTGATGATACCCTAGTTTGGGATAAGGAGGAACACAAGCATAAGTCGGCTAGGAAGAAGGGAAGGAAAAGAAAAAATGTTAGGTTGAAGTCTGGTGAGAAAGATTTGATTTTTGAGGAGGATGTTTAGATAGATGAAGTATTGGAGGCTGCTCAGAAGGTGACTCTTTGACGAGCTTGGGGTGGTTCTTTGTGAAGTTCATCACGAATTACATTTCAAAGAAATGGGAAATGGCAAGAGACGAGGTGCCTATTATAAAAGGAATATAAAAGGTTTCTTTATGATGACCTTTCCCTCAGATTCGGCTGCAAATGAGATCATAGAGCGGTGTTGTTTGGAGGTGAAACGCGATGTGTGGGATGTTCCTCACTAAGTTTGAGAATTGTGTTAAGCAATTGCTGGAAGTGTGCATCAAAAGTGGAAACTAAGACTATGACACTATCTGTGATCAGTGAGTCAAAGAAAAGGTGTATTTTTTGCATGTAAGCACATTAGTCCTAGCATTTCTCAATGCCCTCAAAAGGAGGGGAAACAATTTTTCCAAAATCATTTATTCTTCTTGGAATACCTACTACCCTGAAAATACCTATCCTGCTACCTTTGGGCTAGACTTAATATAGGAAATATGAGGCTATGAATTACAACTATCATTTCAAATTTATTGTAATAAAAAGAGGTAATTTTCTTAATAGGTTGCAATAAATGTACACAAATCATTATTTTTAGGATAGGGGCTATAAATGTACATAAATCAGTCTTTATTTTCCTTTGCATCTAATCTCTTCTCTAAAAGTGTTCACAAGGCACTCAAATGACCAACATAAGCTTGAATGGTAACCATTTATGGAAAAGTCGGTTTCAATAGCATATTGTGCCTAGAATAAGTTATTCCACAACTTTGAGAAGGGGTCAACCACGAGGCTTAAATTGGCATGCCTCTTGACCTGCAGTTCGAGTTTCAACAATTCATAGTCCATTGCCTCTTTGATGTTGGGATTATCAACGTAAAGCATAATGGTTATGTCACATCCTAATTACATTATCATTTAAAGGGTTTAATCCATATGAGCCCAGGTCTAATTTAATTACTTTCAAGAGATTATAATTTTTTATCATTTTTAATCCTTCAAACCCATCTGAGCTCATTCTTGATATTTATATGTAGTTTGAACCTAAATTGCATCCCAACAAGTCTATTGATGAGAAATTTTTGGATGGTGTGCTTTGGAGATAGAAGAATGGCATCAAACCACACATTGGTAAGTACTACACAACATTTGACTTAGTTCTTATCCATTGTTTGTTAAGATTTGAAGCTTGGTGAGTTTTTTTGAAACTAAAATTAATATTGCATGGAATTAGTTGCTACAAAATATGGCGCTAATGAATTATGTATATGGTATTTATTTGAATTTTTCTGAGGTTAATTATGAATCTCTTGAAATATGAAATCATTGTTTGTGAGCTTAAAAATTAGTTATGGATTTGAATTTGGAGAAACATTTGTTTCAAAATGGCTAATCCTCTTGCACAATCATATCTAAATAAAGAAACTGAGTTGGATGATGCCAATTATGTGAATTGGAATTTTAAAATGCATACATGAATGGAAGGTTACAAAATACAGTTGATTCCAGAACACACTTCTCTTTGCCACTCTGCTTTCCACAACACAGTTTTCTCTTGGCCTTGATTCACACAGCATAGGCTCAATTCTCGGGCTTCCGCTCACATCAACTCATAGACACTTTTGATGTCCCACACACCACATAGGCACTTCAGCCTTAAATACAGAGCACGTGCACTTAAATCTTAAACATAAAGCATAGGAACTTCAACCTTTCTTACACAGTGCACATGCACCTTCAACCTTGCTTAGATAGTGCACAGGAACCTTCAATCTTGCTTACAAAACACGATGCTCTCGGGGTCTCTTTAACTCTGCATAAACAATGTCGGCCCCACTCTGTGGAACTAGATCTTCCTTAGCTTCACACAACACTACTCAGACTTAGAGGTATTTTTTATTGGCTGTCTCTAACAACTATGCTTCTTTACCCCACATGCTAAATCAAGCTCCTGGGTTTTGTTCCTATGCTATCTCCCCGATCGATGGTACTGCATTGTCCTTATTTTACACTACACATTGTACTTAGGCATGGCCCTACATTTGGTTGTCTACACTGAACTTGGTCTCTACCACTACATTCACTTGAGAATGGGAACTTGACTATTTCCCCATACTGAGAATTAATTCTGAGTGCAGCTACTTACTCAAACCAAGCACGGTACTCTCTATATTGCATCTCTCCCATCACTGAGACTCACCATGCCTATTCAAGGCTCACAGAGCTTGACTGTAATTTAGCATGGCTTCTCTGTTCTTTAGTCATGGACATTGTCTGGACCATTACCCTTGTTTCCTTGTTCTCAGAGATCTTAAACTGATCCATGATAGTCGTCATTCATCCTGTCACCAAAGCTTTGTTCTGTATTTACTCCTACAAGTATCGACCCATACACCATCAATACACCTTTGTACTGTTGCATTATTAGATATTTTCCATCGTAACTTCACATTGGTGCAAGATTGCAAACTATCGCTTCCTGACCATTGATATTCAAACCTCTTCTATTTTAGCTCTCACCGAATCTCCACTATATGACCGAATGTTGTGACCATTTAGTAACCATATCGGAGCCCTCTAATCGACAATTTTGCAACTGTAACCATGTGCCATCCATCATAAACATTTGATCACCAATCACTGATGGCCCTCTGTGTTTGGCCCTAGCCCTCCGTTCTTTGACTCTTAGAACCACGTGCCAGTGCTTATATCGTTGCCA
>APFE030571633.1:0-12245 GCA_000404065.3 Pinus taeda
AGTTTTAACAATATTTCAAACCATGCCGATCGCCGATCGCCGATATCGGATCGGGGGAAAGGCTTATGCGCATTAAGGTTTTGCCAAGGGAAAACACCGATCGCCGATTGCTGATATCGGGTCGGGGAAGGCTTATGAACAATACTTGATATGCGAAAGGAACCGCCGATCACCGATATCGCCGATGGCTTTATCGGGTCGGGACTTTATGGATAGGCATGATAATGATGCACAGGGGAATGCCAATGGCCGATATCGCCGATAGCTTTATCGGGTCGGGGGAAGCCTTTTGTTTGCTTGACGCATACATATTTGCTTTATTTCCAATGTTTTAAAGAGATATTTTGAAAGGGACCCATTTCATATTTTAATGATCTTGTGAATAATAATAAAGATGAAATGGGGGGTTGTTTTGCAAGGCACAACACATTGGTGCTGGAAGAGGCCATTTTAAGAATAATCTTCCCCTTGACATGAATAAAACTAAGTTTTAATGTTGCATCCATCTCCTTATTATAATGATATACTCCTTATCAAATGGTTCATCCATGCTTTAGAGTTGAATGATCTTCCTTAAATGTTGGTTAGACTCGGCATTAACTACCATGCCTGAAACAACTGATTTGAAAACTGATTGAGTGGCTATCACCCTTCGCATCATAGGTGAAGTACTAAGCCTGCATTCCCTAGACTTAGAATTTAATTCTAAGCCATTAATATTCCACTTGGCCACCATCATGGAATTTATATCTCTATTCCTCCATTTGTATTTGGGACATTCCATCTTTTGGCTTTGACTCCTAAGGGGATCCTGCCAAGCCTCATAACAATACTTGGGTTGGAGTGATCTATGTCCATTAATGCACTATTTATGGCATTTTATATATGGAATTATGTCACTCGTTAGGCTTGTCATGTGACATGAAATATATGATTATTTTCTTGGTGTAATATCAGAACTCCTTGTTCTAAGGCAATGCCTCCATTGGTGTGACTGTCTTCTTACTTTTTATTGTCACTTTTGATGTGGAAAATACTATATTCTTCAACTTGGCTTATGGGAGTTCCTATTTGGGGAAATATAGGGGATAGTTCACAGTCATAATGTTGTCTAGTATTGGAACATTTTTGGATAGTTACCATTGAATCCCCAACTATACTTAGATGTCATTGACCTTTGGATATAGATATCTTAAGTCCTTTCCATAATGGTAAGGCTTCAACTTTATTGTTCATTACATTCCACAAGCCCCATGCATACCATGTTTCTATTATTCCATGAGGGTTAAAGATCAATCGTCCTGCTCTTACTTCCCCCAATTTTAGCTCCATCGACGAAAATCTGCAGTTGACCCAAGCTCCTTTTCCATTCTTCAAATGTTTCCCCAGTTATTCTTATGCAGAAGGAAGGAACTTTACTGATCTTGAAGCTGACAATATGATTTGGAATTTTTTTTTATATTGACCCACTCTTTTTCATTATTCATGAGGGTGTCCTATTCCATGTTATCAAATCCATTGGTAGATATTTCCTTCAAAAGTAATTGCATCCCTTTCGTAGCTATTGTTGCTGGAGAATTTTTTTATGTCTTGGAAGATTTCCTTATTACGAATTAGCCAAATAGATCAACATGGATATTTTGGAGTTGCTATCCAACATTGCATAATTATGGAATCATTACTTCTGTTGAAAGGATACTGAGATCATTAGTGGATGAAAATCCCAGACCACTCAATTGGGATAAACTGGATTTGGATTAGTGACTAAAGAGAAAATTTCCAAGTTTCCAGGGAGAAGGAGCATTGGAAGAAAATATTCCTAATACTTTCCTCTACCTTACTACAAAGGACACAGTGTGAAGGGCCTTGGATGTTCCTATTTTAAAGATTTTTCACTGTTACGATTTTCCCATGTGCCATTTCCCAACAAAAACCGTTGATCTTTGGTAACCCATCCCTATTCCAAATATTCTCCCATAGCCTTGAAGGAGGCGGCGAGGGGAGTTTTTTTAGGAGGAGAGAATAATCTTCCCTCATAGAATAATGTTGATTTTTCCCTCCCATCTAGATACATCTATCAAATTTGTGCATTGCAATTGACAAAAATCCTTTCATATGTTTTAGAAGATCATGCCAATGACGATAGAAATGGTCTGGGAAATTTATATTACTCCATCCACACCATGCTCCATTTCCATCCTAACTAGAGATATCGATAAGATTGGTAATTCCCTATTCTTCCATCCATTTAGAAAGTTCCTCCACCCCCTGATTTGAAGAGGCTAGATCGTCCAAGGGAGTGAGATCCTTCCATATAGGAATGAATTTTCAATTATTTGACTTCCATCCTGGGTACTCCATGGAGAAATACTTTGATCTACAACAAGTGGAAGCGTTACAAAAGGTAAATATTATATCCATGTTTTTATAACAGGACCAACATGCATGGTATCAATGATTTTGTGAAAGGAAAAATATATTCTTATATCATGTCCTATTTTTATAGAGGAATTGATAGCACATTATGGGGATATTAAGAACCATACATTTTTTATTCAATTGGTAAACCTTTGAAAAAAAATTCTAGTTATAAAGCATGTTCAACAATTCCAAAAGTTGAGTCTCGAGTAAAGAATATTTCATAAGATAAATTTTTAGACCTATTTATGGGAAATTTAAAGGGAAATATTCATCAGGAGGTGCATCTATTTGAACCTAAATCTCTAGAGCATGATTTTATATCGGAAATGATAGTTTAAAGTAAGGATATGGCCATTAGAAAATTGGTCGCTAATAATGATAAATAAAATTACACTCCATCTCATAAACCAACAAGGTTGACTTCTTAGAAAATGGATGAAAGAAGAGAAAAGAGACTATGTTTGAATAAGTACAGTAAAGGGGATAAATTAAGTGAGAATAAATTATTCTACATAGATTATGAGGTTTAAGAAGATCAAGAAGTGGAACCATCACGAGATCTAGAGTTAGAACTGACCACTCCAACAATATAATTTTATGCATTTGTCAACATTAATACTCCAAAAACCCTCAATATAGAAGGATATATCAAAATAAAAAGGTAACAATATTAATTGATTCAACAATACTACCTATAAATTCATCAATTACAGATTATAAAAACTTGTTAGTTGCTTTTTAGATTCAACACAAAAATTTCAAGTAATGATTGAAGATGGAGATACCATAAATTGTTCAAGGATCTTCCCTGGTATTAAGTTGAATACAAGGTAATATTTCTTAGATAGTCCCATTATTGCAATACAAATGGGTGGTGTTTATGTTGTATTATGGGTTTAATGGTTACAATCATTAGGAATAGCGGGCCTTAATTTTCAACATATTTTCATAATATTTTCCTCAGAAAGAAAGGAGATTGAGAATAGAGATATCCAACGGAAAACTATTAAAGTAATAAGCTCTAAAAAAAAAGAAATTGGTAAGAAAGGCACACCAAGGTGTAATTGAAAAATGTGTTCATTAGATGTTCAAACATCTATATCCTCTGCTCTAGTGGATCTCCAAAAAGTTATGAACAATCATTCCAAGGTATTTGGAGAGATGCCTAAGGGTCTTCCAACTAATCAAGATCATGACAATGCTATTAATTTGTAACTTAGAAGTGTTCCTCTTGACATTAGGCCTTACAGGTATCCATATGCACTAAATTGTGCGATTGAGCATATGGTTCAAGAAATGTTAAAGGCTAGAATCATCCAACCTAGAAAGAGTGATTTCTCTTCACTAGTGGTGATGGTTATTAGAAAGGATGGTTCATCACATACGTGTCCATATTATAGGCATCTCAACAAAATTGTTGAATTATTAGATGAATTTTATGGTGTAATTTTCTCTACTACATTGCATTTCCACCCTAGATATCAAGAAAATAGAATGAGGAAAGAAGACATTCCCAAAATAGCCTTTAGAAAACATCAAGGTCATTATGAGTTTTTGGTTATGCCATGGTGAATTACAGATGCACCTTCAACATTTCAAATATTGATGATTCCTATTTTCAAACCCTTAGAAAATTTGTGTTTCTATTTCTTGATGTCATTATAATCTACAACAAATCTTGGGAATAGCATGTACACTATGTTTGAAAGGTATTAACACTATTGGAATAACAAAAAATATATGCAAATCCTTTCAAGTGTGCCTTTTGTGTTCAAGAAGTAGAATATTTGGGTCATATTTTATTCTATGAGAATTTTAAAGTGGATCATAAAAAAGTCAAAGGTATGGGGGAATGGAAAATCCCAAATACCTTGAAACAACTCAAGGGATTCTTAGGATTGATAGGATATTACGACAAGATTGTCAAGAATTATGATCAAATAGTAGTGCCTCTAACAAAATTATTGAATACAAAATGTTTTTCTTGGACCAAATAAGGGACCAAAGTTTTTGAAAAACTTAAATAGGTTATGTGTACAAATCCCATCATGGAGACACACAAAAACCTTCATTGTCGAGTGTGATGCCTCAATTGATGGTACTAGTGTAGTTTTGATGCAATAAGGCCCTTTTACTTTGAAAGTAGAAAAATTAAAAGAAACAACTTATTCAAACCCATCTATGAAAAATAAATGTTGGCCATACTAAACGAAGATAAGAAATACCATGTATACCTAATAGGAAGAGACTTCAAAGTAAAAAAACATCATGCAAATTTGATGTATTCTTGGAACAAAGACTATATTTAGAATATCAACAAAAATGGGTTACAAAGTTGTTGGGTTATGGCCTTGAAATTCTCTACAATTATTATCTTGAAATTATCTTCAAAAGGGGGGGAACAAAATATTGTTGTAGATGCACTCTCAAGGAATGAGGAAGACACAAAGGGTTTAATATCTGCTATTTCCATTCCACAATATGACTAGGCTGATGAAACACATATAGAATGGAAGAAAAATAAGAGGGTATGCAAGGTAATTCAAGAATTATAAGAGGACCCAGATGAAATATAATTTTTTTGTGGAAGAAGGATTTTTTTTGTACAAATATCACTTATACTTATGTAAGCATTCCCAACCCAAAAAAAAGTTCCTTTTGGAATTATACACTTCACCTACATGAGGACATTCATGGTTCTTGAAGACATACCATAGGATCAAGAAATATTTTTTTGGGAAGGTATTAAAGCATATTTGAAATTTTTGTGGCTAAATGTGTTGTATTCCAACAAAATAAGGTAGATACAATCAAGACCCTAGGGCTCCTTCAACCATTAACAACACCAAGCCAACATTGGGAAGAAGTTTCAATGGATTTTATTACAAGTTTAATAAGATATAAAGCAAAGAGTGTCATTATGGTAGTTGTAGATCGAATGAAAAAATATGCCCATTTTACTCTCTTTCTCATCCTTTTAAAACAATTATAGTGGTAGAAGAATTCATAGAAACAATCCAAAAGCTAGATGGAATACCAAAGATTATTGTAAGTGACAAAGATATAATTTTCATGAGAAATATTTGGACTAAATTATTTTCTTTTTTGGGTAATCAATTAGCTCATAGCTAATCTCACCATCCTCAATTTGATGGGAAAATTGAGATTGTGGATAAATGTTTAGAAGTATCTATAAACTGATTTACATGCAATAAAAAAACACGATGGGTAAAATGGTTTCCCTTGGAAAAATGGTGGTACCACACATCCATACTTATAAAATATGTCACCATTTATGGATATCATCCTTCATCAATCACATCATCCATGAAATGGAATATAAAGACTTAATCAATAGAAGACCACATAATATACCAAAAAGAGGTTCTCAAACTATTTAAAGACAACTTGGCTATAACACAAAATAGGATGAAACAATAAGAAAATCAACATCAAAATGAAAGGGAATTTTGAGATGGGGATTGGGTATTTGTGAGAATACAACCATATAAATAGATGTTCATAAAACAATAAATATTTTCATATCAGAAGTAATCTAGTTCCTATAATTGGAGTAGTATGATGCAAATAATCAAAAATGGAGCGTATTTGCTGCGTGAAAGAAGTATCAATGAGCTCTGATTAGATAGTTTTCACAGATTAACCATTGTCGACGTTGGATATCGTCGACAAATAATTGTTATCAATTATTCCATGCGTTATTTTCATATCGAAAATCAATAATCGGAGTTAATTGTTTTCTTATTCGTAACAAATGGTTGCAATTGTTCCATTCAATCAATAATTTGGATCTTTTGTGAAGATTAAAGTTTTAAAATTCGTCCCATTGGTTGGTTCGATCTAGAACCTATATGGCGTTGAGCAACTGATGTATTTACACTAATACATAAAATAGTAGAGAACCTAAATAGATAGAGGACCCTCAATATCTAATAAATTGTACTGGAGATCAATAAATGGACTAATCATGTAACGATTTTAAACTGATTGGGGAGAATAAGGATGATAATTTAGCAATGAGGTATTATGTTCCCTATAAGGTTTTGTAGAGGATATGAGTTATGGGTTACAAATTGGAGTTGCCTCCATATTCTTGTATACATCTAGTCTTCCATGTTTCTTTCTTAAATAAGGTAATCAATGACAAGATCACAGTCCAAGATATTTTATCAAAGACTAACGAAGATCGGGAAATCATACTAGAATAAAAATAATCCTGGAGATAAGGACTAAGCAACTGATAAATTGAGAAATTACTAAGTACCTCATCAAATGGAAAAACTTGCGAGTGGAAGAAGCGACTTGTGAACATAATTTGTTCATGTACAAATACCCACTGAGAGTCAAGTGTTGAGATGACACTTGGTTGAAGGGGATGGAATTTTTAAGCCCTATATAAGCCCCATGTTAACTCTAAGACCCGTTACTAAGACCTAGATATTTACTGATTAAATTTGTATTGTTATATTGTTATGTAGGCTAGAACCTTTCGTAGTATCGTTTTATTATAATTGTACCTTTTGTATCCTATATATAATAATGATACATAGTCTCAGGATCATCAAATCTTGTCTTGTATACTTTATTCATTGTAAAATGAGGCTCCCCCCTTGAAGACGACTATAACTATGGGTTTCTTATCATTTTAAGGCACACAATTCATAACAAGTTTGCAACACACGAATATGTTGTAGCGCAATGGAAGGGAAACATACAAGAAAACAAAGGATGCAAACTAATGAATATTGGACTGGAGAGGATGTGGAACACAAGGAAGGAATGGATGCATATGGAGTGGTAACACAATGAACTAGAGTTGGCGAACACACTAGACATGAAGATGAACCACTTTAATACCAAAATTTTAGGCTATAACCTTCATGATACTCGTGTCCATTAGCTTTTAATTACAATGATTTTAACATATTACTAAGATAGGTTCATTGCAATCTAATTTCTCTGATTTGCAATAAAGGAAAACATAATGGTATTAATCTTTCCTCTAGATTATTCAATTTTTTCATTATTCTTATGATTTTGTTTCAATTAAATTCTTTTGGGACAACAAGTCTAGGTTATGCCTCATTTTCTATTTCTTTCTTGCAAACTTTCTAGATGTAGCTATCATTAGCACCATTTGTTGAGCCTGGATGAGATTTTTATTTTATCTTTTGATAAAAAAGAGATTTTCCATATTCGTATTTTATCATTATAACATCCCTTCAAAAGAAATTTTGTTCATGTTAAACAATTAAAAATAAGCATATATGCAATTTGTTTATGGAATTATTTATTTGAAAATGCAAATGTTTTCTTCTTTTTATGCCTTTTCTATTAGAAGCAATCTTTTTTCTCATAGTATAGTTTTCTTTTTCCTTTTTTACCCACCTTTTTGAATGGTGGAATTTGTTATTTACCATAGCCTTTGGTTTCTACTAACCTATCACTATGACTACTTATGCCTTCTTGTTTGTAAGTACAGTTTTCACATTATGTAAAAATATACTTGCTCGACTTTTATATGATGTGGAAACTAGTTTGGAAATTTTGTCCATGAAGATTTTCATATCTTTCCATGGTTCATATAGTATATGTGTCACATTTTTTTTTTTGAAGTTCAACTATGTCATACACCTTTGCTCGATGAGTAAAAGAAAATATAAGATCTATGATCTTCCTTATTTTAGAAAATCACAAGTGGATTTTGATCTTTAATACCCTAGTGGATTTTGATCTTTAATACCCTAGCTACATACTTACAGAGAAACAACCCACCCTCAACATAACCTTCTTTATAGAGAAATGCTAATTGTATCATATGACTTTGCTAAATTTTATATTTTTTGGTACTTTGTTTATTACTAAGACACTACTATATGGGTGAATGCATCTAAATGCAAATGCGTCATTTTTCATTATTGCATTGTCAAATGTTTGTGACATAATATGTCACAAATAACACACATTTTATTCATTATTTTTTAATTGACAATATATATTTTTAAACACATTAACTTCATTAAACTTTGTCTTTTTAGGAATATAAGGATTGTGAATCTTTCTTCAATGGGTTGAACTGTCCAAAAAGTGGATTTTCATTATGGAATGGTATATCATACACTCATTCACATAATTTTGAGTTGAAATTCAAGTATTTATTTATTCTGGTTTTTTTAATTGAACTGTTATTAATAATTTTAACCAATTCAATATTGAATGTAGGTTGAAAATACCCCCATTGAACTGTTATTAATAATTTTAACCAATTCAATATTGAATATATGCTGAAAATACCCCCATATGCTTTTTTCCTTTTAGTGTTGTATTGATTAATGTTGATTCTTGTATCAATTAATGTTGATCTAGACATTTTGGTCAAACAAACTTTTAGGTCACTAACATTATAAATTTCTATGAATGGACATTTATTTACCTCAATTTGATACAATATAATTGCCTCTAAAACAAATTCTGAAGTATTATATGGTGTTTTCTCTAATTTATATTGATATGTATCTAAAATGAAGTAGCACTTGTAATGTGTTAAATTTATAATCTCCTACAACATATGGAAAGTTTTGAAAGTGAAACAAGCCACACTATGTAGCATTGTATCATAATCTATTTTTAAATTCACAATATCTAATTCCATTTTATCTATATTTTTCTTGAATGTTAATATTTTCCCTATAGCATATCATCATATTTGGTCTCTTGTTTGAAATTATATAAGTTCTAATTGCAATGTATCAATAAAATAGGCTATAAGTATATCATATTTTTATGTTGTTGACACCACAATATCTTATTTGTTACTTGAAATTGTGCATGCCTATAAGTGTGAGATACTACAACTTTTTTGTTAAATTTCCTTTGAAGATTGTGAGCACTTTTACCGAATACATTGGAAATGAAATTTTTTGCAATGAGTCAAACTTGCAATATGTTAATGCCTTGGTAACACATGAAGAATAATAACCATAAGTATTCACATATTTCATACATAAGTCTCTAATTTTACTATTATTGGTTAACTAACTCTTGAATAAGAAATAAAAAAAATACTAGATTGATTTACTCGTAGCTAATTAGATGCTACAATACCTTTGAGATTAAAATTTTGATTAATAAAAGGCTTTAATATTCCTTCTTAGCTAATTCACTTTGAATAACAAGGAACAATAATTTTTCTTGTTTTTGGCTGTTGCCTTTGGCTAAGTAATTGTATGAGCATGGACCACAACTAACCTATTGTTTGAAGGTAGATAACCCTTTTATGTTTAATATCTAATTTATACATCATTATTATCCTAATTAGTCATAAAATCACTTGGATTAAACTTGATTGACCTTTGTTTTTTTTACTATCTAATTTGTTGATTTTTCCATCATTAGATAAATTATATCCATCAATTAGCAAATTGCATAACTCATTGAAAATTATTACATATTTTTGTTATAAACTCTAATAAGAATAATGGATACCATTAAACTTATATAACATAAAACTATTTGTCATAATTATAACATAAACCAGATAAAACAAAAACTTTGCCACCACTCGTGAATAAGATAGGTATTAATAATAGTGATTTTCGTTCATATTTGAGGGGAAAATGAGAGGCAATGAGAACTCCCATATAGCATCAAGGAAATCATTATGGTATGATATCAAGTAGAGAAAACAAAAATAGACATAACGTAGGGTGGTGGAGTTGGATGGCGAGAGGTAGAATTTTGTATAGGATGACTTGAAACATGAAAACTTTCATGGAATTGTGTTGGGAAAGTGTGAGCATGGGAGAAATGGTGAGGGGAAATTCAATATGGTATCAATTAGAGCTCTAGGAAATTGGTTCTACAGACTCTCATAATGGTCGATTTGTAGGCTCTGATATCTTCATTTTTTCATTGTCATGTTCACTTAATGAATATAAAGGGAACCTAGGCTCATACCACACCATCTTTTTCAAGACAAAATGTGAGTCTCTCATAGTTGTTAACAAGGCTACTTTGGACATATTACTTAACTGAGTTTGTTTGTCATGAGATATCATGCATAGTGCGCTCATGAGATATAAGCTAGTTTTAACAAAGAAGAATCTAGGGAACTTCCTTTCAGACTTGAAGCAAGTTTCAAACTATTCTTATTTCTCTAGCATAACATCTTTTGTTTTAGATTTTTTTGTTTTTTCAAAAACAACAACAATTGGTTAATAATTTGGCTAAGTTGGTATTTTTCAAGTTCTTGTTTCTATTTTATATGTTACAACTCTTTTCTCTTAAGGTTTCTATTTGTATTGGTGGTGGTTTCTTATTTTCCCTCTAGCTGGGTAACCTACCTTGACTTCAAGGTTTTTCATCCATTGCTCCTGGGTGCTTATGCACTCCTAACCCTTTCGTTTGGCTTCCCCTATTTCTAGCATCTTTACTTATCTCCTTTGTGTGTTGAATTCCTTACTTCGTTCCCTATGCTCCTCCTTAGGTGTTTTCATCCCAGTGTCATTCTATTTATTTTCACCATACCTGAGCAAGGGTGTCAGAGAGGCCGTGGGGGAAGGTGAAGAAACATTCTCTCCTCAAACTCTACAGTGTAATGCTCTACAGATCACTCTACTACTATTTATTTTCATTATGTCCCCCTTGCTATTTGAGCTAAAATCTTGGATGCCGAATTTGGGGTTAGGCTAGAATGATGTTTCATTATAAACACATATGTGGAAGTTGAAGATGTAGGGTGGGTCTCCAATATGAAGAGTACCACTACTAGAAATACAAGATATATGCAGACCATTAACATCTATTGAAACCTAAAGATGAACATGGGGAAAGTATTGGTGGAGTGATCATAGGCATAATAAGAAATCCCATTATGTATTGGTGAACTCCAAAAGTAAATGAACAATATCACTTATGGAATCCCAACTATGGAAAAAAAAATATAGCTAATCTAGAGTTCTCAACTTCACAGGAGGAGGAGGCTCACCTTGACACAATACAAGTTGATTCACCATTCAAGTAGATGTTATTTCAATTAATTTTTGTGTTTCTTTTCATCAATAGTAACATTGCAAGCATGGGTATGAACTCTAGTGCCTCTGTTAATAGGAAAACAAATTGGCCAAAACTACACTATCTAATTAGTTTTATTTTCAAGTTCAAATAATATGTCTTAGCAAAAACTCTCTTGTTATTCTATTAATCTAGCTTCCCTTGTGGCAGCGACTAGAAATAACCATTTTTGCATATTTTACAGTATATTAGTAAAAAAAACCGTTAATAAACCGTTAATAAAGAAGAAGATAAAATAAAAACAAAATAAAGAGTACAAGATAAAATTAGAAACAGAATAATTGACACAAATTATCCCACTCTAACCAAAGTCTTGAAATTATTAGTCCAAATTTAGACTTAAACATTAATACAAAATAATCTAATATTATTAGCTTTACTACAATTAATGCATAAGACCACGATGACAATGAATACTTTCATTTTTCCATGTTTCAAATTTCTACGTCAAGTGATGATGATAAATTTCACAATTTCAATACCATTAATACTCCATTTTTTCCCATGAGAAATCAAGGGCAAATTGTAACCCATGTTGCCAATTACAATATCAATGTGAATAAAATCTCCTTTATTTCATTAAGGAAGGGAAAAATGTATTTCAATGAGAAGTTAAGATAATTTGTAGATTATTTGAAATATTTTAAATTCGTATCCAGGAAAATATATGGATTACGTTTTATTAGATGAGAAATTTAAGCTAATTTACAGTTTTTTACAATATTTTAATT
>APFE030571640.1:0-20504 GCA_000404065.3 Pinus taeda
CAAGGCATCACCAACCCATAACCAGCATCTAGATCTCACACTTTATCAGATGTTCATCACTTGCTCACACTTTCACACTTTCTTGGCCTAATGATCTTCTCCTTATATAGGTTTAGGCTTCTCTCAATACCATGGTCCAAAACCATGTAGAATCAATACCTTGGACCCAATACCTGGGGTCGTTACTTCGGACCAAATACCATGGACCAATACCAAAATACCATGGACAAAATACCACAGACCAAAACTTAGTTTTCCGACATGTACGCGCCTTTCCTTCTGTGAATTTGTGTGTGTACGTATACGTGCCTTTTGCTCTGATTACCCGCGTATATACGGACTTTCATCACAGTAAACCTGTGTATATCTCTCTCTTCACCTACTGCACTATGATCTGGCCTCTGAGTGAGTTTCCATCACCTGTATCATACATCAGAGTGAGTTGCCATCAAGGACAACACTTGAATCATAATGCCAACAATCTCCCCCTTTGGACTTGATGGCAACCACCACACAAAGTCACTCTCCCCCTTTGACATCAAGGGCAAAGGGCGGACCAAGATATTCTCTTCCTTGGTATACCTTCTGCTCTCTATACTCCCCCTGAGTACATGCTGAAGTTTCTGATTAAGCTCCCCCTTTGTATATGCCAAGGTGTACCAATCTGTCCATGCTCCCCCTTACTGTAGGCAAGATCTGCAAAAAGATGTTCTACAAGAAGAACATGACTCTATTATGAATGACCTTCCTATCACCAAAGACTCATACATTCGTCCATTTCTCAACCAAGTGAGAATATACAAATATTGACTCATCCACCCAACCAAATGGGGATATACCATGACTCATTACATCATCCATCCCATGCATATTGGGGTATCAAAATACATCATATGAATCACAAAGACCAAGGACCTAAACAAGACCATGATAGTTATCAGCAACTATCATACATCATATAAGAATCTAGCATTCAGATATGTAACCTGCAATCCATTCTTTTGATCAAACAGCAAGATGTATCATTTAGCTTCATAAGCTTTATCAACAACTTCTAACCATAATGCCAACAATGCATTATTTGAAGTATATGCTCCCCCTGAGCCTATGCCAACCATTTCCTGGGTCTGTTCTGCTGCCCTTTCTTCTGATCTCCATATACATGACTTTGCAGCCTGTAACTCGTGTATATACGCGACTTATCTTCATTATATCTGCGTATGAGATTTGGAACACTGATGTTCCACACTTCCAGCTTCCTCTGAATCTGTCATGTCTGTGTACTCTGGTATGCCACATCTTTCTGGCTGTACTTCCTTTTTCCTCCATATCTTCAACTGTGATGATGTTTTCTTCTTTTGGTGTGATGTCCGTACTTTGTTCCTGCATCCCTTTGCTATATGTCCAAGCTTGTTACATGCATAACATATTACATGTTTCATATTCCTCCTGTAGCAAACAGCAGCCTTGTGACCAAACATATTGCAAGAAAAACAATATCCATTAAAGTACCTCGAATGTGAAGATCTTTCTGTGTGATGGTCTTGAACCATTCTACTTCTGCATCTAGCTGCAACATGTCCATTATTATGACATACATAACATTCAACATTATTCATCGGAGGAGTAAAAGATTTTATTTGAAGGACTTCTTTCCTTGCTTGGTGATGAGATTGACCTTCCATCTCCTTGTTGAGCATTTCAGATTTTGCATTAGAGTCCCTTGTCTTACTTTGTGAACTAGATTCACCTTCAATCGACTCATGAAAATCAAGACCAGTTTTGATAGCAGGAGATCGTTGACTACAAAGAATATCATCCAAAATCTTAGTACTATCTTGAAATCGCAATAGTTTATCCTTTTCTTCTAATTTACTTTTCAAGATATTTACCTCAACCTGATGTTGTTCTTCCTTTTCCAAACATTGCTTCTTCAAGGTTTCTTCAGACTTTCTTCCTTCTTCAACTTGTTGCCTTAGTTTGAGAATCTTATTTTCTTGTTCTTCATTCAGCACCTGCAGCATTTGACGAATTCTGAAAGCACATTCCAACTGAGCTTTTAAGCTGATAATTTCTTCTTTGAGGGCATTCTCCCTTTTGCTAGGTAGATCTTCTTGATCTATGATTTTATCTGATGCTTCATTTTCTTGTCCATCTTCAATTTGAGGTGATTCAGGATCTGAATACTTGCTCCCACTTACCAGCAGGCTGTCATTGTTCCTTGGAGTTGTCTTCTTCTTTTGACACGCTTTCTTTCCCATTGTTCTACGAATCTCCTTCAAGCGATCAAGATTCTTCAAAAGGACCTGCTCTGATACCAATTGTTGGAAATAATACTGAGAAGGGGGGATGAATCAGTATTAGCAAATCAAATACTTTTTCTTTTTCACTCAGATTCACATATGCGACTTCAGTTAAGGATATCCGCGTATATACACGACTATGTTAAAGGAAACTAGCGTACATTCAGTAACCTTTATCATTTAGTAAGTTTATCTTCTGTGAATGCATCAGAACATTATTAACCATATGAACAATAAACAGAACAGATCATCACATAAAGAGCACACATGAACACCATGATATAAGGTGGAAACCCAATGTGGGTGAAAACCACCTGCTGCAATTTGTTTCTATCTTCCTTTAATAAGAAACTTCTTTTGTAATGTACTGGTGCAGTCCTTTACCAATACGCAGGCTACTACCTGCAGAAGGCTACAACCTTCTTAGCTTTTGTACTAGCCATTCCATTTACTAGTATGTAGGCGCTGGCCTACTGAAGGCTCCAACCTTCACTTGTTTTCCAGCTGCTCCAGGAAGGGAGCTACAACCCCCTTGGCTCTTATACTGGCCAAAATGTTTACTAGTACGTAGGTGCCATCCTAAAATCATCCAGGGACCACGTTTCATAAATTTTCATACTGGATCCATAAAACAATCACCATTGCAATACAACCTTCATCCTCAATCTCTCAATCACTCAATACTGAAACCCTGTCAACAACACAGTCACACACTACATAACTCTGCAACAACAACCAGATCCAATAGAAACTTCAAACTTTATACTGTATACGCTACTTGGATGAACCCAACCTGCGTGTATACGCACTTTTAACAAAGACAACCCGCGTATAGATCTGCAAATTCTACCTCATAACTTTGTAGCTATTTCAGACATCAGAACATACCTAGATCATAACATGCGTCAATAGATCTAGTCTATCCATAATCAAACCATATAAAGATAATCATTCCAAGCCTTGAGATCCCATTCCATCTTTCATCATCCTCCACATGAGTGCAACCTTGGTGCAGATCAAGCAAGACATCACCAACCCATAACCAGCATCTGGATCTCACACGTCATCAGACATTCATCACTTACACACCCTTTCACACACACTTACACTATCTTGGCCTAATGATATTCTCCTTATATAGGTTTAGGCTTCTCTCAATACCATGATCCAAAACAATGTAGAACCAATACCTTGGACCCAATACTTGGGGTCATCACTTTGGACCAAATACCACGGACCAAAACCATGGTTTTTGACATGTACGTACCTTTCCCTCTGTGAACCCGCGTGTATACGCGTACGCTCCTTCTTCTCTGCTAACCCGCGTATATACACACTTTCGTCATGGTCAACCTGCGTATACCTCTCTCTTGACTTTCTACATTCTGATCTGTCATCTGATTAAGTTGCCATCACCTATATCAAACCTCTGAGTGAGTTTCCATCAAGGACAACACCTGAATCATAATGCAAACACTACCTTCATTAAGAATTGCAATGATTATGTTGATCTAATATGTAAACATGTTATAGATATTGCCCCCCCCATAGTTTCAATAATGGTAGGGTATGCTTTCACAAATGCTCTAAATTTTTTTGCAGATATTTCCTTTAGTGAGTTATGTATGTGGAAATTTGGCTTTAGGTGTTATGTTGGATCATACTATAATGTAAGTTATACGAATGATCATTGTTCCACTTTCATATTAGTTGAACATTGTATTCTTATAACTTTTAATATATAAAATTATTATAGATGCATTTATTATTAAGTATTAATGATATATTCCATAGCGTCTTGGATAGATGGTGGTTAAGTGTGTTGTTAAGGAACTCCTAGATGTTAAGTCTCTGTTTCAATTCGCCACCTTATTTGAGTGTTATTCTTGGAAGTGACCATGATGTAGAGAAAACTATTAAACACATGAACAATAGTGGTTGGGCTACTTCTTTTGTTATTTTCAGGGTCATTTTACTAATAGCAAAATTCACAAATCTTTGTTGTTAGGGACTACAATGATTCAAAATAGTTATTAGATAAGATATAGATGCAAATGAAATTTCCTAAATATTGATTTGATATAATCGGTAGTATCCAGATCATGCATTCCTTTTGGAATTAAAAAATAATGAGACCTAAAGAAATCCAACTCTACATGTTCAATCTCCAATCAAGTCCATCATTTAGATTTCTAAGGCAAGAATTTCTTGAAGGTTTAGTTTTTTCATTCAATAATTGATGCCTTTTCCATATACCAACAATAAGATTCATTCTCCTCCCATTTGGTATTTTATATTCACATAATGAGATCTAATTATGGAAAACAAACAACAAGAGTGTACACTTCTAATACTTTCAAGTTTCCCTAAATAAACAATAATATAAGTAAGGCTTACCTTCCAAGGTGTGTAACTCATTTTCAAGGCAAGGGGTTTATATTCAATATGAAATTTATATTCAATGTGACGGTAAATGTTATTTATGGTGAGATTAACTAATCCAAATTTATGAAGGGAATGGAATTCAATGCTTATTTATAACAAAAACACATAGATACAATAAACCTTGACCTCTATTAATAAATGGAATGTGCTGAAATTATAAAAATGTAGAATGAAACAAACTCACTTGAATGGTAGTAGCTTATCTTTGAAAAGAGGTGTGACTACTATGTGCATTTGAATGAGTGCATTAAAATGAGAACAAAAGGCCTTTTCTAAATTAAAGAAACAATGAGGAAACCATAAACAAAAAAACATCTAACCCTATGAAATGAAATGCCAAAATGTTTGTGCCCCCGATGGGCATAGTTGGTACGCCAACTTCTTGGGGTTGTAAATTTTGCATACAATCTCTGTTTGGTGCACTCAGTAGGCCATTGGAAAGGCTTAACCAATAAGTACATGTTTTTACCAGACCTAGGCTAGAGCATACAACTATGTCCTATGCCCTTTCCATGTCAATATAACATCATTTGGGCCTCAAAATGGCATTGGAAGTTCAAAACACAAAAAATATCTAAAAAACCTGCCAAGCTAGAGAATTATGCTTTGAGCTAGTGGAATAGGTGAGTGGCCATAGATATCCATCTGTGTCAGTCCTTCCCCCTCATGAATCAATGGTCTCCATTGAATTGAGTGCCCCTGCTAGATGGGAAAATTTCGGTTGGACTTGGCCTTGGGTGAGCCACTCACCTTGGTGCGGGAGCTACCCTGCTTTGACAAACTGATAAATTTAAATCCTTTATTGGTGATTTCCCTTAATCTATGTGTCCATGATTTGATCAATGGTTTCTTGTTTCATGAAACTGGGGTTGATCTCTCTCGGTGTCAACTAATCCACTATCTTTGATGTGTCCAAAAATGGTAGAAAGTATGGTTGAATGAGGTCCATATTGAGCACTAGATGTAAGCCAAGAAAGGGGAGAATACTTAGCTTTAAAACATTATCGCCCATAACTTTGGTGATGGTGTAAGGTCCACAACAAACTGGATGAAGGCTCAAAAACATTGTCACCTGCAACCTTGGTGATGGTGTAAGGTCCATAACAAAGTGGATGAAGCTTCTAATGGGGTCTTGTAAGGTGATCTTTCTACAAATGCAACCAAACCTTTTCTCCCACCTGGAATTTATGTGGCACTTGATTTTGATGATGGTATTCCTTATAATTAGTCTTGGATTTCTATAAAATATCATGGAAATTTTGATGGATGTGTTGAATCTATTCAATGAATTTGATGGCTTTTTTAGCCTTAGAGTTATCTAGGAAGATTTCCCCTATAGTGGATGCAAGGGGTAGTGCTACATAATTAGGACCTAATGTTTGAAATCATAGGCCCACCTGAAAAGGGATTAGTCAATTGAGCTATGGAGGGACATACTATAGTTGTGATAAACATATGGGAGACTTTCACCCCATGTGCATGGATGCTTGGAGTTGTACATGCCTAAGATATGAAAAATCATGTTGTTGACATCCTTTATATTTCCATTAATTTAGGGGTGGAAGGTAGTGGATTTGGTGAGATTGGTATCCAATAGTGACTAAAGGCTTCGCAAAAATGTGTTTAGGAACCTATTGTCTTGATATAATATGATGGTCTATGGTATATGAAAATGTACCCACACTCATTCGAAGAAGAGCTTGGAAGTGATCTCTACTGTGATATTCTTCTTGTAGGGTGTTACAATGAACATCTTAGAAAGTCGATCAACAACCACGAAGACATAGTCATTTCCTTGTTTGGTTGAATGAAGACTAGACATGTAGCCCATTAAGATGGATTCCCAAGATTTTTTGCGAGTAGGCAGACGGGTGTATAGGCCTTTCTTCTTAATATTTGGTTTGGAAATGGCATAGGTAGTGCAGGACCTGATATACTTGTTAACATCTTGTCAAAGTTTTGGCCAATAGAAATACATTTGTAGCATGGCCACAATATTTTCCATACCAAAGTGTCTTACCATTTTGTTATACGGAATTTAACCTACGGATAAGTACATCTTCCCTAAGTGGGTAGTTACACTTAGAACAACAGAAGTAAAGATGTTTAACCTTTTCCTATGATAGATAGATAAGATAAATGAACCTACTTGTGATCCTTCGCTTCCTTTGAGTTTCTCTCGTCGCTCCCGCTCAATCTCAATTCACTCAATTGGTACCTACCAACATAAACAGAAAACAACAGCAATCAAAGAATATGATCTATATACTGTAAGGAAATGGAATCAACAATATTTGAACATAAATTTATCATAGATATAAACAAAAGTATTGGAAAAGGAACAAACAAATTTATTGATTGATAGAAGGAGAAGTTACACCCAGTGTGGTTTGATCCTGTGCCACTCATCTAGCTTAGTCCAAACACTCATTGCACCAATAGAGACATAAATCCAGAAGCATAACATTACTTCACAATGATTTCAAGTCTTCAAACCAACAGTATTTCTCTATAATATCCAAGTTTTGGCGCGCTGATCACTATGATGAGTGGTAAATTTATAGGGAAATGCAAGTGGTTTTGTCATAAATAGTGTATTGAATGGTTTTCCATAATTGGATGGTTAGTTTCCATGGAGAAATGGATGAGAGGATAGAGGATTAGATGATCCATAGCCTATCCATAGTCAAGCTGATAGGATGAGATAAGAGCTAGGCATCCTCTAGAATGTTCTAGAATCAAGGAATATTCGTAGAATCCTATGCCAATTGCACTCATCCTTGCCCAGCGTAGGTTTAAGTGGGCCTAAGTGCTATGCAGCGTAGGTTTGAATGGACCTACCTACTATGCAAACCAGTTTCCCCTGACCAAGGTTGCGATGTTGTCCCAAGGAGGCATTTCAACAGGGTTTCAAACTAGGAAAATTTTATGGATGAAAGCACACAATGAAGTCGCATGTCTAGGGCATGTAGCAACTAAATTAGGGTTTGATAGACCCTATTTACATTGATCTGATCGTCGGGAGTGATGTGCCCAAATAGACATGTAACAACTACCCCCTAAAGCATGAACTAAAAAATGATAATGTTGAGTGATATGCTTTATGATGTGATGAGGAGGATTTGAAGCAGACGTGACCTGGATCAATTACAATACATAATATCATGATATCTTTGAATTTGTCATGAATTGCTGAGGGAAGGCATACGCTCAGCATATAAACTTTTCATTACATGTACATAAATTAGATATTTGTCTACAGATATAGATCAATGACTATCTGTGTAAATCCATCGTACAGATGATTTAGTCCTCTCCTGAAATCGCAGCTCGGATGGATGAAACTAGATCCGGGGTCTCCTATCTCGTCCAACCATTTTCTCAAGTACAAGTCTAACCATGTGAAAATGTGATCTAAATTCGAACATGGGAAGATACTGTTTGATTACCTGCCAATGATGTCAATTGTTAATAGACGTGAGAGAAATCACCAATAATGATAATGATTCTCAAGGTACTACTGTACAGTCTGCATGGTGTGAATAGATGTTCTGATGTCTAACACCATACAAATTCTTTCAGTCGAAGGCCTGTGATGTCAACCTATCACCGGAAGTGAGAAACTTGCCATTGATGCATGCAAGCCTCAAGGTACTGGAAGGGTGTTTCTAAGTTAACTTCCTAGATAATGTGTTGATGTTGGCAAGAAGCGACTCATCACAGGAGGGTCTTGATGTATCCCCCATCAATGACACGAAATGATTGTAATGATTTTTAAGAAAGAATATGATTGATGACACATTGTTCAGGAATGGCGGACATGAAAATGAAGGTTTATGAGTATTTGCAAAGGATGAAGTTTACTGAGTGACTTCTCTTGAACATGTCAATGACATTGAATGAATTGGCAACATTGACCCAAAACCAAAGTGACGGATGGTGTGAAAGACTGTAGGTATGATAACTATAAAGCAGATAACCCAACCCAAATAGTCACAGAGATGAAGTGAAAGTTTCATGTTCAAGAGCAACTTGCTACCATAAAGTGATTTATCCCTTTTCCCATTTTACCTAGTCACTGCTGACTAGTACCTCTTTATTTATTTTAACAAGCTTGAGGAGGATAACATATGCTTGAAGTATAATTTCACCCTTCGGGTGGATCCATCTCTATGTGATGTTTTAACGAGTCTATCAAAGGTGAAACTCAGTCTTGTCATGATGGACAAGTTTGTCGCTATTTGATGCTTTAACAAGTTTAACGATAATGAGAACTCGATCCTTTTCATGTTTAGAGAGTTTGAAAAGGCAGAAAAAGAAAACTCCACATGTTATTTTTCCTAAATTTGTCTCTCAAGTCTTAAAAAGTGTAAAATAATACAAGAGAGAACCTATTGACCATGTTCGATCAATGTATTCCTTTTTCATAAGTAATCTATCTCAATTCGGAAAAGGGTTAAACTTGTACTGAGTAGATGTTATTTCCAATCCATTTATGAGCTGAAAAGGACAAGAGCCCGACAATATTTTCATGTTAAAAGAGTCAGAAAGAGCTTAAAAGCAAACCCCCTATTTTTATTTTCTTTTAACGAGTCAAAAAATGAAAATACTCGGTGATTTTTTCATTTTTTACGAGTCAGAAAAGAGCTTAAAGGTGACTTGTCTTAGAGGAACGAGTGGTGTCTAGGATAGAAACAGGTTCCGGTGATGTTAGAACTTCTCAAAACATGTTGATTTATGTGAAGAGGCCAGCTAATAAGACCACTCATTGCAATTGTTCCTCAAAAAGGGTAAAACAACCAAGTGAAAGCGTATGATCAGCCAAGCATATAGTGATGATGGAAGGAGAAAAACCAAGGCTTATATGATAGAAGAGGTTGATAGAATGGCAATCATGAGGGTTAAAATGGAGATGGGTCCATTTTTACATAAGCTTGAACCACAGGGAACTATTCTTGGATTCAGTTTCATGTTTACACAAGCTTGAAACGAAAAAACTATGCTTGGATTTAGTTTTGTTTTTTACACAAGTTGGGTTCATTTTTACACAAGCTTGAACCATGAAAAAACTATGCTAGAGATTGGTTTACATGTCCCCAACATAATGAATCTATTCTAGGTGCATGCCCCCCAAGCTTCATTACATTCACCTAAGTAGACTACTTGTGGCTATCAGGTGGATGAAATGAAGGTTTATTTACGAGATCAAGTGAAAGACTCGATTGGGATTTTACGAGATCTAATCAAAGACTCAAATTGGAAATTTGCTCCAAGGGACCTTGTTTCATTTTTTAATTAGCTTGAAACAAGACAAGGAACTCTGCTCAGATTCCTTGTTTCATTTTTTAACAAGCTTGACACAAGACAAGGAACTATGCTCTGGGACTTGTTTCATTTTTTAATGAGGTTGACATAGTAAAAGAACTATTCTCATATTCCTTGTTTCATTTTTTAATGAGCTTGAAACAAGACAAGGAACTATGCTCATATTCCTTGTTTCCTTTTTTAACAAGCTTGACACAAGATAAGAAACTATGCTCTGGTACTTGTTCCATTCTTTAATGAGGTTGACAGAGTAAAATAATTATCCTCATATGCTTTGTTTCATTTTTTACCGAACTTGACACAAGACAAGGAACTATGCTCATGATTCCTTGATCATGACCCATAAGAGGTCATGACTTCCAAGAGGTTCTCATGAGATGATAGAATAATGCTCTGGAAGGGATATGTAGCAAGGAATCCATTAGAGAGATTTGGTTCCAATGCCCCAATTATATAATGCACAACATCACAGAATTGATCGTCATTTGATGTAGGCATGGGATGGGTTGCCACATAATTTACACATGGCAGGGAAGATACCATTAGGACAAAAGGACCATTTAGGGAAGATGTTTGACTGGAATCCATATTTGGTCCAGGAAATGAAAGCTAGTCAACGGTGACAAGTTTGCCTTCTTGTAGGAAACACATCACTTGAAAGAGTGTTGAAACAATAACTCCCATGTCATAAACATAGTTGCGCCCAAGAATTAAATTGTAATATAAAGGGCCTTGGACTACCATCACAATGAGATAACCAATTTTTCCTCCCAAAGTAATAGGCAACTGAAGAAGTATCCCTAATGGTTAACTGGTTCCTCTCTTAAAAGCCAACAGATTCTGGGTAATAGGCACAAGTGGCAGTGAACTGAGTGCCTGCCAAGCAGTGGAGGAAAGGATACTCACATATGCAACTTCATCTATAAAAGTGTTGGATACAATCATATTATAAACCTATATTATGATTTGGAAAGGCACATAAGAAGGAAGACGACATCATGCCAGTCGATTCCAATCAAAGGAAGTGACCAGACTACTTGGAGGGGGTACCATAAGAATGGGATAATAAACCCCTTGAGTTACAAGAAAGGGAGTATTTTCCTCCTATCTTGATGGAATGGGAGGGTTTCCTCCAAGCTCATTGGAATCTAAAGAAATGAAAAGAACCTGAGTATACTCACTCTCTACGGGAAAGGTACGATTAACTGAAGGTATTTTTCGAAAGATTTTATTATTTATGCTAATGTCATTAAAGAAATCATTCCTACTTTTCTTCTTACAAGGATGAAGAGAGACTTAAGCATCCAATACCTTTGTTGAGTCAAAGACTCTCTAATATACAAGTGAAATATACGTTAATTGAAAAATATTCCTATGATTTAGTGAAAGCTAATGGAAAATTTCATCTTTTCATCCTTGGTAACCATATTGAGATAAGGTCCATTTTACCGCAAATAAATTCTTGTTATCTCAAACCATTATATCAGATAAATTACACATTGTATTACCAAGATGCAAGAAAATTATTTCATGATTATTATTACAAATGCAATAAAGGGATGGTACTTAGACTTGTATCTGGCTCAGCATGCTAAACCAAGTTGCACCATTAAGAATGATGATTTTTCCTTATCTTCCAATTTCTCAATTAAGTATGAAGTTATGGATATGATAAATTATCCTTGGTATCATATATAATTTATTATTTTTATCATAAACATTGTTCAAATCACTTTGAAAAGCATGAGTGATTAACGTTTTGTCTTGAAACCTAAAAATATCTCATTTTGGGTTGTATTGATGAAAAAACAACCCAAAATATTCTTGAAAATTTATACAGATCCATTGACTTAGATATTCATATTGGTAGTCATTTTGCTATGGAAACAATTACTCATAAAATCTTAAGAATTGGATATTGGCCTTCCATATTCAAATATTATTACAAGTTTGTTCGAGCTTTTGATGAGTGTCAAAATGTTGTTGGAAAACAGAAATTCTTAGCCATGCCTTTACAAATTGTTATACATGAGTTTCCATTCTCAAAATGGGAATGGATATTACAGCGCCTATTAACCCACTTTCTAATATTAGCTCTTTATTCCAAATGCTACATATTACATTATGAAGTGGGATGAAGTAGTGTCACTTAAACATGCCAAATATGATCAAAATGACGTTGGAAAAGAGAAATTCTTAGTCATGCCTTTGAAAATTGTTATACATGAGTTTCCATTCTCAAAATGGGAATGATAGTGCCTATTAACCCACTTTCTAATATTGGCTCTTTATTCCAAATGCTACATATTACATTATGAAGTGGGATGAAGCAGTGCCACTTAATCATGCCAAATATGAGTAAAAAATTATTTTCTTGAGAGAAATATATTTTCTTAGTTTGGATTACCAATTGAAATTATATTCAATAATAGACCAAATTTCATGCTCGGAAAATTGACTCATTTCTACAATTAGTTTGGAGTGAACATTTCACTTCATCAGCCTATTATCATCATAAAAAATGGAAAAGATAAGACTAAAAATAAAAAACTAGCTAGGATTATGGAAAAGATTATTAGTGATAAAAGTTGCTAATGTTATACACTTTTGACATATTCTTTATAGGAAGACCAGAAAACCACTAAAACCAATATAGGTCACACCCCTCTCTAATTACTTTATGGTTAAGAAATTGTTATTCTTGTTGAGCTTGAATTAATCTCTATCAGATCGGATTTTCAATTAGAATAATTAACATCAAAAGATCCAAAATATTTAATTCTTTGTTGGATCTTAAATAATAAATAGACCATGCCTTAACCAATTTAAATAAAATATTGCAAATCGTAAGAAAATATTTCGATAACAAGGAAAAGACAACGTTTTCTAAGTTGGCCAAATAGTCCTTTTATGGGATTCTTCTCTTGATGATGAAGATGGTAGGATTTTCTCTTACACTACTAATGGTTCAAACCTGAAACATCACATTGAATTTGAAATTATTTTACTTTTCATCAAGAGCAAAATCCCTTAAAAGGACTATTTGGCCAACTTCAAAAATGGTTGTCTTTTCCTTATTATCAAAATACTTTTCTACGATTTGCTATATTTTCTTTAAATCAGTTAAGGCATGGTCTCTTTGTTCTTTAGGAGCCAAAAAACCTTAAATATCTGAGGATATTTTGAAGTTAATTCGTTTGATTGAAAATTTAATGATAGAGGTTGATCCAAGCTCATTAGGAATAACAACTTCTTAACCATAATGTAATTGGAAGGGTTGTGACCTATATTGGTTTTAGTGGTTTTGTGGTCTACCCATAAGGAATATGTCAAAAGAGTATACCATTTGCAACACTCTACAACACTCTGATATGCTTTAACAATAGTCACTCATCTCCACCCATGCAACTCTATACTCTGCTCTTCATTAGCATACAACAACTCTCAACCTTCTACACTCCTTAGCGCATAATCTTCTCTCGACCTTGCTTCACATATCACAGTCTCAATTCTTGGCCTTCTTTCACACATCGCAGGAAATTTTTTCCTTTCTCACTACACACAGGAAATTCATCCTTACACATAGCTCAAAGGCTCGAATCTTGGCCTTGCTTCACACAGCCCAGGTTCAGTTCTTAGACTTTTCTCATAGCAACTCATAGGCACCTTCGACCTTCCACACAATGCATAGGCACTTCAGCCTTTAACACAAATCACACAGGCAACTTCGGCCTAACACACATAGAGTGCTTCTCTCAGGGTCTTCTCTTTTCTTCTGCTTAGGCACACTCAACCTTTACACACAGAACTGGCTCTTACAAAACCTATCACAGTAGTGCACTTACTCAGATCTCTTTCCTCTTGGTTCTATGGAAGAAATACTTCATTCCCCCCACATGCTCAATAGAGCTCCTAGGTTTTTTTCCTTTTCTCTCTCTCTGATTGATGCTACCACACTATCTTGTATCAACACTACGCTTTGTACCTTGGCATGGCCTTACACTTTATTGTTTGCATCGGTCTCGGTCTCTACCACTGCGTTCACTAAGAATGGGCACCTGACTACTCTTAATGACTTCTCCATACTGAGAATTAATTCTCGGTCCACCTACATACTCAAGACATGCATAGTCCTTTCTGTCTACAACTTTCCCATCACTGAGACTCGTCATCTCTATTCAAAGCTCATAGAGCTTGAAAACACTTTAGCATGGATTCTCTGTACTTTAGGCATAGACATTATGTGGACCATTTTCCTTGTTGACTTGTTGTCACAAATCTTCAACTGATCCATGACAATCGCCATTCATCCTATGACCAAACCTTTGTTTTGCATTCACTCCTACAACTACCGACCCATATGCCATCAATACACCTCTATACTGAGATATTAGAGATTTTTATTTCAAAACCACAATGGCACAATGTTTCACATTGTCAATTTCTGATCTCTGATATTCAAGCCCCTTCTGCTTCAACTCCCTGATATATCTCAACCATAGGATTGGGTGCTGTGACTGAGGGCTTAGCCTTAAGGCACTAAGCCTTTTACACTCCTTCCAAGTGCCTTTTTCCTTTATTACATCTCTACGCCTGTGATCCTGTGTTTTATTCACAACCAGCACTAAAAACTATCGAAGCCCCCTTATCAGTGCTTTTCATTTGTTGCACATATGCCAACAACCATACACCATCAATTTTCGATCTGGAATTTCCTATCTCCATGTTGCTTAGCCCTTCATTCTTTAACACTTCACAACCACGTGTTGGCCCCCATTTTGAAGCCTTCTAATCGGTGATTTCCAAGTTTGGCCAATGTGCCAACCATTGTAAACCTCTGATTGTCGATTTCCAATAGATGATAGACACCATCTGTTAAGCCTTGGCCCTTGATTCCCTTAAGCCTTCGCGACCACCTACTATCCCGCATCTTGGTGAAATTTCATTGTGGCACATGAGCTAACCATTGCAAACCTCTGACCATAGATTTTTGAAGTGATGTCATCTCATTACATATGGCATCTTCTTACTCGTGACACATGTCACTTAGATATGGCCCATTAGGCCATCCATAAACATTGAAACATCCTGCCACATGTCCCTCTGTATTGTGACGTCATGCTGACGTAACTGGTCACGTGTCCTATATCAGAACCAATCAGATCTTTCCACTTGTCCTCATCAGAGCTCATCACCTGCTGCCATGTGTCTTTATCAGAGCTTCATAATGTTACCTTATGTCCTTATTGGAGCCTAACACCATCTGCTATGTGTCCCTATCGGAGCCTGCCACTAGCTGCCATGTGTCCTCATAGCAGCTCAACAAGTGCTTTCATGTGTCCTTATCCGACCCAATCGGATGCCACCATGTTTCCTGCTTTTAGGACATAGAAGCTGCCTTGCCAACCTTTGTTTTGTGATGAATTCCTTTGTTAATTGGCATTAGTCTCTCCTTGACGCTTAAACACATAAGGCACAATCCCGAGATTTTAACTCAATCGACATCACTGGTCAACAAATTCCAATGGCTATCATATATGAAATCATTGATTGCCAATCTCTGATATACCACTGTGCACCGACTCTCGAGAACTTCGATATGCAATATTGAAAATTGTATATCACACATTGTTGTTGCATTGCACCACTAATCCTCCAATCATTGATTGTGATTTGTCGAGACCTCCGATATGTTGGATAGCCGATATGCAATGCTTGCTGATCCTCTGATATGTAACCACCGATATCGGCGGGACTTCAGGTATGCCAGATCTCTAATTTCTAATCGGAAAATTGTCATTGTGTGATGCACCTTAGAACCTCTGATTGTCGATTTTCGGGACCTATGATTACCAATATCGCTAATCACTAATTGGCAATTTGTACTCGTAGTGTTATGCACCTTGATCCTTTGATTTTTGATTCCCTAGATGGTATACTAATGCTACTTTGATATGCGATATTCCTTCCCGCTTAAGGCTTTAAACCACTGAACTTCAACTAGTCATAACTTTTGAACCATAAGTCCATTTCTAGAATTCACATATCATTGGAAAACTCTTCCCTAGAATTTTCCAAAGGAGAGGGTCTAATTAGCCTTTGAGCCCACATTTTACCTCAAAGCATGGCTCGAAACTCACTACCAATTTTCTACTCCCGAACTCTTTAGACGGCTAGGAAACACACCCACAATGTGTCCTTAACATGAGGCATGTAGCAACCATGGAATTTCATCCTGGTCCATCACTATAATAATCATTTGATGTCTTCTCCAATAATCTTGCTACTATGATGATTCTCTACATGAAACCTTTAGCTACTAAGATACTCTCCTGAGCCATCACTACCAACATCTACTACAACAAGCAACTAAGATTGGCTGGTTGACATCAATGCCAACACTCCTACCAACTTTTAGGCAAGCCAAATCCCCAACACAACTCCTTAGCTTGACTGTTGACAGCAATTCTAGCACACCTGCAAATGCCTTCTCAAGGCCACTAGCCATGCATACAATGCCAATTGTCCAACAATCTCCCCCTTTGGCATTGATGGAAACACACCATCATTTTCTCGAAGTGATGGCCAAACCTCAAGTTACTTCCACACATCTCATGGCATATGACACGGATAACCTTCTTTCCATCACAACTTCTCCACAATGTTTCTCCCCCTTTGACATCAATGGAAAGGGGCTACAAGTTGCCTTTCTCTCCCCATGCTCTCATCGACTGTGAGGGCCAGAGTTTGGCTGTTGAGATGTGCATTCTGTGTCACAAACCTTTCTACTTGGACTGTCATTGTTGTTGCTCCATAAACTGGGCAAATGTGATGTGCTCCCCCTAAACCTATACTGCCTCTGGTTTTTCCTTCTAGTTTTGGACATGTTATGGTTGTTGGTTGAGAATTCTATCCACTAATGCATCTTTTTTATAAAAAAATATTGATACGCATTAAATTGCGCAAGATATTATTGCTGCTACTACAAGTACCAAATATAATGATCCATTTTAGCTGTCCTTCTTTGTTGTTGCTACTACTTCCAAGACTAATCTCATTTTTTAACATCTCATCTTCTCCCCTTGAGATCATTTTCAGACTATGCAGACTTTTATTTTCTCAACAATCTTCCTTTCTAAGGCCACCCATTGTTTCCCACTACTACTTATCAAAGCAACTCCCCCCGAGCCAATGTTACTTGATCTCTTGCAAAGATATCTCGCCTTTGTTTGGGGATTGATCATGTGGACTTGATAATATTGTGAGATTACTTTCATTCCACACTTCCACTGCAACATATCTTCTTCCCACAACAAAATATATTATTGTGTACTCCTCATGCTGGTTGCACTCCTCCTTCATCCATTAGATGCACCATTCTGATTATTCTTCTTGGCCTCCTGCATTTGAGTTACTCGACCTCACTTGAGGCCCTTCTCTTCCTTCACTGAAGATAAATAGAGGATCTACTCCCCCTGAGCAAATCATCCCCTTTCTTTCTCCAAACCTTTAAAGTTCAAGATCTGGCAGAATCATTTCCATCTTGCTTCTTCTTTGCCCCTGTTTGGGTCTTCTCTCGGTTGCACTTAGGTAGAAAATTTTTTTCATTCAACTCCTCTTTCTTTGTCCAAATCCACTTGGAGCCTCTCTTTCTTTCAAAAGGGTTTGCTACAAGAATAGGAAGATTACTCTTTTGAATTATTCCTCCTCTATGAACCTTTCTCTATTAACACAGAGAATTGAAGACATATGAGTATGTTTCTACTCTATTATTTCTCCTTGTCTTCATTATTCTAAGTTGTTGCATTCACATGCATATGCTAAGAAGCATTCTGTCTATTCTCATTTTTACAGTCAGCTCTCTTGTGCCCAAGATTGCCACAATCATAGGATCTGATTTGGCTTAATATTAGGGCATAGGAGTTACCCTTTTTGACATCCCTTTGTCAAAAAGCCTCTCTATGCCAACATGCCTTCTTCCATCCGTTCTGTGCATCCTTGGGTTGCTTCTACCCAACACATTTTGTTTCCTTGCATGCCATCTACAGTTTATGGATTTATCTCCATAGTTATTGCAAAAAAAAACAAAAACCATAAAAATGCTTTTGATGACAAAAGTTACCTCTTCTCTGAAGGTTTTGTCATTGAGGAGGAGAGGTCCTCTGCTAGCTCTTCATGTGCCTTCTATGACAACATTAATTTCTATCATGCACTCTTCCTTGTAGCTGCCTTGCCCTGGTCTGTTGCACTTGTTGCTGCGGCTGCTTGGGCTTCTACTGCACTAGTTGCTACTGTTTCTTGGCCTTGTATTGCTACCTTTTCTTTTGTTGCTGCTACTGCTTTCCTTGTTGTTGATGTTGTCCAACAACCTTTCTTTGTGTTGTTGTTGGAAACCTCAAGCTTCTAACATTAAGACAACTCTATTTTTTACTTTTCTAAGTCATGTCTCAATGAGACTACCTCAGTTTGTAACCTCTCGCAGAAAGCCTCCTTTTCACTCAACTAATGGGTTAATACCCCATTCAGTCTTCTAGCCTCTTCTTGTTGAACATTTATTTCAACTAATGTTTTTCTCAACTTCCCATTCTCAAGCTCATAGAATTTGAGTTTCTCCTCTTGCTTGAGAATTAACTCTAATAGGTCCTTGATCTCCTTTAGAGCTGACATCAACGTATTTTCAGAAAATATCCCTTCATCTGGATCCTTTTCTTCAGCACCAGAGGTGATACCTTCTGAGAAGCATGGTCTCTCTTCTGATACATCTTCCTCATCAACAGGAATTTTATGAACAACAACTTCACCATGTTTTGGTTCATTGCCAGAGCAGAAGGGCTCCTCGGTCTCTACTTGAGCCACATGGCTATCTCCATCATGCATACATTGCAGTCTTCTCAACACTTCCATTGTTGACTCACAATGCCTCACTTTATCAGCATTTGGCTCAGACAACCCTTTAATGATGACCTCCTTAGCCTTTTCATTATGCTCATTCTTTTCTCTATAATGAATGGAGCCATATGTCAACACTCAAGGCTAGTAAAAATTTCAACATTCTAATCTGCTAGACCTCATAGTCACACTCATAGTTTGATTCATTTAAGAATGAGACTCCTGTTTTTATCCAAGCTGGATTAGCCATTATTTCCCTTTGATCTACCTTCTATTGGTTAAGCTATTACTGAAGGAACTTGCCTCTAATACCAATTATTGGGAAATAATGATAATACTGAGAGGGGGGTGAATCAATATTAAGGCTAATTTTTACTTCTTTATTCCACTTTACTTTTCTTATTTAAACCTGGCATCCAACCATATAACCAACATCATTATATAATATGGAAGCAACGTAAACTCAACACACAAGCAAACACACCATAAATGTCATACACATAGACACAAGGTTTTTCACGTGGAAACCCTTTCAGGAAAAAACAAAAAAACTTGTTGTTCTTATTGATGCAAATTAAGAGCACCCACTCCATTACATCAATCTATTTTTGTGAGCACCCCCTCACAGGAAGCACATACTCCCTTTGATTGTTTGCTAACATCGACTAATAGGAAGCAACAACTCCCTCTTATTGTAGACACTTGTCCATCTTACCAGAAGCACCATGTGAGGCACCAACTTCATGGATTTGTTGGAAGAACCAACTTGCACCTCCTTGAATTTTTTCAAGCACCAATTTGTAGGAGGAACCAAACACCAAGCCTTCTCAAGAACTCACTAGAGAATGGAAGCACCAAATTCCTGTATGCAGGAACCAACCCACATTCAAATAAGAACTGGATGTTTTGTGTAGTTTGGAAGCTACTCTTCCTGATAACAACTTTGATTTTTACTCAATTTGATGCACTTTACAGCACTTTGCAGTACTATGATCTGCTTTAATAACAATCACTCATCTCCACCCACACAACTTTGTCCTCTGCTCTTCATATACATACAACAACTCTCAGTGTTCTGAACTCCTCATCGCACAGTCTACTCTCGACCTTGCTTCACACAACACAAGCTTAGCTCTTGGCCTACTTTCACACAATCCAGGCACTCTGGACTTTCTCACAACATGCAGGCACTTCAACCTTACACACTACTCATAGGCTCAACTCTCGGCCTTGCTTCACACATCGCTGGATCATTTCTCAGACTTTTCTCATAGCAGCTCACATGCACCTTCAGCCTTCCACACAATGCATAGACACTTCATCCTTTAACACAAACCACATAGGAAACTTCGTCCTAACACATAGAGTGCTTCTCTCGGGGTCTTCTCTTTTCTTCTGCTTAGGAACACTTGACCTTTACACACAAAACTGGCTCTTACACAACCTCTCATAGTAATGCACTTACTTAGAGCCTTTTCCTCTTAGCTCTATGGAAACAACACTACATTCCCCCCCACATCCTCAATCGAGCTCCTGGGTTTT
>APFE030571640.1:20554-31010 GCA_000404065.3 Pinus taeda
GATAGTGCTAACACACTGTCTGGTTTCAACATTATGCATTGTACCTTGGCATGGCCCTGCACTCTATTTTCTGCATTGGTCTCGATATCTAGCACTACGTTCACTGAGATGGGCAACTGACTATTCTTTATGTCTTATCCACACATAGAATTAATTATCATTCCAACTTGTTACTCAAGACATGTATAGTTCTCTCGATTTGCAATGTTCCCATCATTGAGATTCTCCATGCCTATTCAAATCTCACACAGCTTGAAAACACTTCATGATGGCTTCTCTGTACTTTAGGCATGAACATCATGTGGACCATGTTTCTTGTTTCCTTGATTTTAGAGATGTTTGACTGATCCATGACAATAGTCATTCATCTTGTGACCAAACCTCTATTCCATATTCACTCCTACAACTATCAACCCATATGGCTTCAATACACCTCTCCACTGAGATATTAGATATTTTCATCATAGCACCATAGTGGCGCAATGTTTCGCATTGTCGATTGTCAATCTCTGATATTTAAACCCCTTTTTCTTTAGCTCCCTAATATATCTCAACCATAGGACCAAGTGTTGTGACCAGGGGCTTAGCCTGAAGGTGCTAAGTCTTTTAGACTCCTTCCAAACATTTTTTATTTGTTAAAGTTGTATGTCTTTGATCCTGGATTTACTTCATAACCAGTGCTAAACACTATTAGAGCCCCCTTATTGGAAATTTTCACTTGTTGCACATATGCCAGAAACCATACATCGTCAATCACCAATCCCTGATTTCCTAACTCCCTGCTGCTTAGCCCTTGGTTCATTATCAGTTTGCGACCATGTAGTAACCCCCATGTTAGAGCCCTCTAATTAGTGATTTCCAAGTGTGGCCAATGTGCCAACCATCGTAAACCTTTGATCATTGACGTTGTCTATTAAGCCTTGGCCCTTGGTTCCCTTAAGCCTTCGTGAGCACTTGCAATCCCGCATCGCAACAAAATTTCATTGTGGCAGATGAGCCAACCATTAAAAACCTTCGATTGTTGATTTTCGAAGTGATGTCATCTCATGCAATGTGGCATCTTATGACCAGTGACAAGTGTCACTCAGATATGGCCCATTAGGCCATCCATAAACACTGAAACAGTCTGCCACATGTCCCTTTGTACCGTGATGTCATGTTGATGTAAGCGGCCACGTGTCCCTTATCGGAACCAATCAGATCCTACCACTTGTCCTCATCAAAGCTCACCATCTGTTGCCATGTATGCTTATCAAAGCTTACCAGATGTTTTTATCGGAACTTACCACTACCTTCCATGTATCTTCATCAGAGCTCATCACCAACTTCCATCTGTCTATATTAGACCCAATCAGATGCCACCACGTGTCCTGCTTAGAGGAGAGAGAAACAACCTCGCCAACCTTTGTTTTGCGATGAATTCCTTTGTTGATTTTCATTATTTTCTCCCTGACACTTTAACACTAAAGGCACAATCCTAACATTTTAACTCAATCAATGTTCATTGATTGGTGAATTCTAATGGATGTGATATATGAAGCCTCTTATTGGTGATCTCTGATGCACCACTATGTGCCGATTGTCGGGACCTCCGATATGTGATATCACAAATCATATATCACACATTGTTGTTGCATTGCACCACTTGTCCTCCAATCACTGATTGCGATTTGTCGGGACCTCCGAGATATTGGATAATCGATATGCAATGATTGTTGATCCTTTGATATGAAATTGTCAATATAGCTAGGACTTCCTATATGCCGGATCTCTAATAGCTAATCGAAAAATTTCATTCGCTGTGTGATGCACCCTAGAACCTTTGATTGTGGATATCGCTAATTTTTTATCAAAGATTTGTACTCACAGTGCTATGCACCTAGATCCTCCAATTTTCAATTGTTGGGATAGAGGACTGTTGTTGCTTCGATATGTGATATTCCTCCCTGCTTAAGGCTTTAAACCCCTAAACTTCAGTAGCTCATAACTTTTGAAACATAGGTCCATTTATGGACTTCTACATATTGTTGGAAATCTCTTCTCGGTCACTTTCCAAAGGAGAGGGTGTCATTGGCCTTTGAGCCCACCTGCTACCTCAAAATATGGCTCCAAACTCACTTCCAATTTTCTGCTCCTAAACTCTTTAGACAACTGGGAAACACACCCACAATGTGTCCTTAGCATGAGGCCTGCAACAACCATGTACTTCTGGCCTGGTCCATCACTATAATCATCATTTGATGGCTTCTCCAATAAGCCTGCTATTGTGATTATTCTCTACATGAAACCTACAACTACCAAGAGACTCCTCCTAAGCCATCACTACCAGCATCTACTGCAACAAGCAACCAAGCTTGTCTGGTTGACATCAATGCCAACACTACTGCCAACTGTTAGGCAAGCCAATTTCCCAACACATCTCCTCAACCTGACTATTGACATCAATTCCAACACACCTTCTTATTCCTTCTCAAGGCCATTGGCCATGCACACAATGCCAACTGTCCAACAATCACATTGAGCCTTACTATCATGCTTGGACCAAACAAGTTTTTTGGTTATATCAGTATCTACACAATATATTATTAATTGATCTAACTTTGATGAACAAAAACATTCAAGTGAAATGAATTACCTCTTATGTGTCCAAAATTTCACTATGCTTAGTAATTGCCTATTTACATAGATATATATTGTAAGAATCAAATTAAATATCCCTTCCCAAGTCTTCATTTTGTTCACATCCTCCATCCCAAGAGATAAGCTCTAGCATATATGGGATAAATGTGTGACATTGATTCCTTATATTGCTAACATCAATCTATGCATTATTTCATTCTTTACATATACATTCAATTTAATACCAATTATAGATATAAGCATGCCTAATCCTTGATCCATACTTACCCTTCAAATTTATTAACCAAATATCCTAAGTTGTGGTTTCATATAAGTATACCATCGTATGGAGTTGCCATTTGTTGACCCAATTTGGTCCAATTAAAGTAAAAAAAGTCCTGTACAAAGAGTTTTAGGTATCAAAAGAATATATCGACATATTACATTTCCAAATTATTGTTTATGAAAATTAATACAAAGGTAGGAAAGGGTCCCATTAAGATGTGTTTCAATTTTGTTTAGAACCATATATATGTCTTATCCCTTGAGAAAAAAATGGCTTGGAATAAGTTTTTGGATGCATCCAATGGAAGTTATTCATATGTTTATTTGATAAGGTTTTTTATGTTAATCATGTAAGAACACTCCATTTGGAATGATAGTTTATTAAAAGTATGAGTTTTGGTTTCAAATTTAAACACATTATGTTACAAGGCATTGACCATGCATTGGGATTAATGTGAAAATACACATCAGGTGGTGATAACTTATGGCTTATTTTTCATAGGCACATTATGGTAATGATGGCATTGAGTTATACAATTTGATATTGAATGCCATATAGGATTTTGTATACGTTATATTGGAATAATGGCATTGGTTAAAGAATTTGAATTACGTAATATATGCACACAAATATAATGTTGACAATTTATTAAGGCACAACTCTTAACCTATAATATTGTATTGTGTGTTATGGAATCAAGGTATTAAGTGAAATTTTAATGTAATAATTCCTATGGTAAGGATTTCAACATCCACAATATCAATAAAATTACATTTTTTTTTACTTTAGACACTGAGAATTCCCTTTTGGTGTGTACAATCCCCTCACATGAGAGGTTGATAATACAACGTGATATGTGTTAAGTTCATGGTCTGACATGTAATTGAAGGTTGGTATATGTAACATGTAGTGGATTATAATTTAACATTAATGGTGTTCTATTCGAGTTTTCAAAATGCATTTAGTATTCACAAGCTTTCACAAATGAAAAACTTTGGGATATATTAAGGTATTAGAGTTGATGGATGAGGTTTTTCATTTAAATGAGCACTAGAAGTTAGTAGTGGAGCTGGGATGCCACCATACTCTAAGGTTATAAACTCAGATGAATTATGATATAGAATCTGTAGCTTGCAACTGATTCATAAAGAAATTTAAGGAGTTGATTTAGTGTGAGGGTATTGCACACACCAAAAGGGAATTCTCAATGTCTAAAGTCAAAAAAATGTAATTTTATTGATATTGTGGATGTATAGGATCCCTATGCTAGCTATTTATTCATTATTTAAAGTTCTTGGTAGATTTGTTTTAGGTTAAATCACTCTTTCCCTCTCCTTTTTTTCCATGCTCAAATGTGTTTGAAGTTTTCCCATGCAAACCTGATTCAAACAAAGAAAGAGAAAAAGGTCGTTGCCCCATTCTTAACCTTTGAATTCCTTGTATATTACACTTCCCTATCACGTTTTTTGAGCATTCATAGTGGTGATATACAATGGGTTTTAAAAAAAAATCTTTGAGCTATATAGTTATACTTTGTCACTAAAGAAAAATTGAAAGAAAAGAAAATAGGGCTTCGTCTATTCATTACAATATCTTCCTATATGTGCTTTGTTTTCCCCGTACCCAAGTATTGTAGGTTGTTTTCTCCTCAAGAGATTTGTTGTTCCTTTACATCACTAGCCTATATTACTCATACCTAACAATATGTTTAATGATAAACAAGCATGTGTAGTGAGGACACTTTAAACATGCATTTTGTTTGAAAAAATTGGCTTTGCATACAATGATACTCAAGTATAGGTTATATTGTTATGTTGATAAAGAAATAAAATAAATAAATAAGGCTTGGCCTCTTTTTGATAGCTATACTGGCACTATTTTCTCATCATTCTATACCCCTATTGTTCCAACACCCTATTTTACAAAAAAAAAGAAATGACTAGAGTAAATTGAGCCCATACTTTCTAAATTATACATGCAATTCATCATTAATTTTACCTCTCAAGCCTCATACTTCCTAACCCTAGCACTCATTTAAATGTATAAATTACATTTAGTGAAGTATCACGTATTTATATTTGCATGTGGTTGATAATACGTTAAAAAAATTAAATGTTTATGAAATGGAGAATGACAATTTTTTTATGCATACTGCTAGACGAGTTCTTTAGGAGACAATCTCATGGATCTCAAAGAGGACATGGTAGGAGACTTAGTTTCAATTGGAAACAAGGGAGCAACAATAGGATACATTTTTCTATACATTTTGATACAAATTTTGATGAGTTCAATAACTTAGCATAGATAGAGCATATTTTCTTGGGTTGGAAAGATTTACGTCAACATTTTATATCTAATAATTCCCCCTTGTAGCCTCACCCCAACATAATAGACACCCGTCGTGCTAAGGCAAAACCTATGAATGGTGGGTGGAGAGAAAAATCAAATAGTCATATCTATGGGATTCTAATTAGCCAAATATTTATAAGGAACCACCTGTGCCAATCACAACCCCTATTGCTACCTCTCTCAATGCATTTTCTCAAAATAAACAACCCATTGACATCAAGTCTTCCTCACTAAAGCTTCTAGTTGATGAAAAGGTAAAATAATATTGGTAAAATCGCCTAGCACTAAGTCTTCTTAGTCTATCTCTGCCGATCAAAAGCATACATTAAGAGAACAAAAGGAGATAGTAAGAGGGGGATTTCACATTTGGACATGCACCATGAATCATCTCAACATTGATTTTTTCCTTTTTTTATTATGGTCATATTAATGGTATGCACTTGACTTTGACTGAATCAAACATTGAAACGCCTGAAAGAAATATATGATGCCTATGACATTTTTGAAGATCAAATGTTATAGCTTAAGCTTATTTTGATACATGGAGGGACAAGGTTATGATATTGATATATCTTGATGGTTGTTTATATATTTTATTGTAATGGTGTGCATGTTATTTTATGCATATTGCTTTGAAATGATGAGTAGGAGTTACAAGGGTACATATATATGATTTGAGACAAAAGTTTTATCTCATTTATGAGTCTATTAGGACCCTTTCCTATCTTACATAAAGTCACAAATATAATCTAATAACTACTTTTTTAATTAATATTTCATTGATTCTACTTTCTCATTTTCCTCCTATAAATCTTTATTAAGTGAAATAAAAAGGTTGAGACCAAATAAAAGCTGGGATTTAATACAAAATGAGGAGAGATAAATGCAAAAAAAAAAATCATATGGAGAGGGATCTCCGAGAGCTTTGGGAATTTTTTGTAGTTGATTATTTCTCACATCATTCCTTAGGGTTTTTGTGGGCTTAATAATTTTGTTGATAACAAGGATTTCTTGAAAAGTGGCAGAGAAAGTGCCCATGTGATACACTTATATTAAAGTATTCTACCTTCTTTATAATTCTTTATCATATATATATATATTATTCGACTTTATCTTGAAGAAAACTTTAAAATTTTATAAAAATTGAAAATATCAAAACAATTGAATAAGAACTTTTATGTTAAGGCTTCATGATATGAAGCATGCGTCATTTTTATTAAGCCTTTAAATTCATATATCATTCCTACTTTACCTTACCTAGTCTTACAAGGTTCAAGTGATCTATACACTATAATTTCAGCCTCAACAAAAGGAAAATATGTCCATTGTTGGACTAAGTATACATATTTAACATTGGAAGAGTGCATTTAATTGTTGGAATAAGTATACATCTTCAACATTGGAAAAGTGCATTTAATCGTTGGACTAAGTATACATCTTCGGCATTGGAAAAGTCTTGCATTGGCTTGGTTATTGTTAAGGATTAAAGGAAAAAATAGAGACATTTGTTTTTCCTATTAATGATAAAAATAGAGAATTTAAATCTTAGAGTCTTGAGTTTTTTTGCATTGTTAATGGGCTTTTGCATGTGTAGGTTATAGTAGACAATAATGGGTGGCATATTGAAACCTTGCATGCATATAGCAGAACACAAAGTAGAGAAAATTTCATTCAAATTATATTGATAATAGAGAACCAATTATCTTATATCTTTAGACATTCCTAATGGTGAAATTGATAGCCACAATGGAATTGCACTTAATGGTCACTCATTCAAACCTACACATACCAATAAAAATTTTGGAACCAACCTTCACTAAGGATGGAGTCCTTGTAGCCATTCCAAAGACATAAACCTTTATACATGATATAGAAACAAAAATCAAAAGTTAATTTCCATATAGTATCTGTGTTGGTGAAGTAGATTGACTAGAAATCCCTCATTTATGGGTGAACATATCCCATGTTTTTAAGTATACTAGTAAGTATTACAATGAGGACCACATTATATCTCTCTTGCACAAGTCTCCTACTAACTAGTAATTAATATAGCGAGGACTAGACTCAACTACACAAATAAGGACCTCACTAAACACCCCTTGATATTGTCATGATTTCTAATCTCTAAGAGTCACTCCATTTAGATGCATATGATTTTATGGGCTTGAAAATATAAAGGATTTTCCTAGTTACAAGTCTTATCACCTTATAATGTATCTTCTTATTTATGTTTCAATGAAACCATTGCTTCAATCTACATTTTGATTAAGCAAAACTAGCAATTACATAATGTGCTTGAGATGTGATGAAGCATGCAAATCCTCTTGCACAACCAAATATTTATGTTATGTCTTATAGGCTTTTAGTTCATTCTAGGATCTATATTCTAAACATGATGATTTGAAATATGCAATCTTACGAAGACTTGATTGTTTTATATATGTTATTTAGTATTTTTCATTTCCATGCTAAAAGAATGGCATTTCCATATAATAATGTGAAGCAAGGTTCAACATCTACTAGGTTTGATATTATCCACTTATTATAAGGTTATTTCATACACAACTCTTCTTAAGCATGTTCTAACTACAATTGCAATGTTCATCTTTAATTTCCAAGTCCATGAGGTATGTATACTAGCATACATTCATCTTAACCCTAGATCTATTGAGCACCAAGAGGGATTAAAAAATTTGAGGTGCAAAGCTCAATGCTTTTGGACTCCTAGATACAATTTAATAAATATTGAGGTTTATTTATAGTTGTTTAAATATGGTAAGTAAGATTAATAATACTTGGGGCTTGCATTTTAGAAGATACAATAATTAAAAAGTAGAAGATACACACATATGCAAAAACATCACCCCCACCTTGGTTGTAGAGCATATTACTTTTTTCAATGAAAACATTATGTATATATGCATCATTGCATCGTATATATTACGTGTTTAACCTTCCTCATAGTTTTACAAATCACATAAGGTTTTTATTCCTCAATAGAGAATACATGGGGGATTTGTGAATTATCTAGCATGTTAGAATCTCTCAAATAAATAGATTGGGAAAACCTAAACAACATTCAAAAATAAGATTTCACCTAGGTTGTTGCAAATGGATGTGATTAAAAACAAGAACAGATATCTCCTCTCAAAGGTGATAGTAGAATAAATGTGGTAAATACGAGAGAGCATTGCTATGGAAAAAAAGAATGAAAACGAATATGTGACATGTCCAATGCATTGCCCAACGAACACACATTAACAAGGAGGCTAGAAATTGGGATGAGTGGACCTAATTATAAAATAACATGTAATTGAGCTAACAAATGAAAATATTTTTTTGTCAATAATATTGACTTTATATGCTTGCATTATATATCATGAACTTTCCTAACTGTAAAATTGTGTGGGAGTTGTAGTTTTTTCTTAGGTAAAGAGGCTTTGTATTATAGTAGAATTAAAAAAATTACAAACTTCAAAGCATTAGAGCTCAATAGAGATTGGCCATGAACATGAACACAAAGTTGATAAAGCATATGAAGGCAAGTGTGGGGAAGTCTCTACTCACATAGGAGAAACCAGAGAGCCTCCTGACAATTAAATTGTAGCAAAATATACAAAACCATATCTAAGGTTGAGAACAATAAGACATATAAACCACATGAGAGGCTACCTTGAAATATTAGCAATGCCAACTAGTGCTCAGGGAAGTCTTCTTGGACCATGGGTATGGTTTGTAATATTTTGGATCATATAGTAGAGGAAGCCCAAAGGAAGTTGGATGGCTGGAGGAGGATGGAAATTCAGAGTGTTTCTGACCTAGCCACCTTAATAGTTGACTTGGTCATTGTGACCGCCACCTTTGATGCCAGAGGCCTAAACTGACAGACAAGCTTCGACTTACCATGTGACTAGCATTTTCGTGGTGAGGGGCTATCAGTCCTCTCGTCAGGAGTGTTTACATTTACTAGAAAAAATGAGGAATTGTCCACTATATCAGTCGAGGGAGACTCTGACCCTGAAGTTGCATATCGAGGAGACTGATAATGTAGCGATAAGCTGACGTTGTATGACGTAAATGAAATTTTGTGTCCAAGAAATTTCCTTCTAGTAACACATTTGTATCTTCTTGGTCCTGATAATGGCATCTCAAGGGGTTTAGTAGGGACCAAAGAGGTTCACCCATCACCCAGAGCTCTCGTACTTTAGCGTCTTCCACCATTCTTTTGTAGTGGTACAAAATATTGCAATTGAAATGTTCGTCCCCATACACATTCCAAGGAGGAAGGGGATGCCAGCCTCACCCTTGGTCACCTATGATAGATCATATTCATTATTGGACCATGATTACAGAGAAAACAGATGCAAATCACTAAAACTAAGCAAAGTCTCCACCTTCACACAATTGAGGGAATTGATGGCCATGTTGAGAGCACTCTATGTTTTAATGAGGAATGTCTGATGTCATATCACAAGTTAACTTGTCATACACTTAATATGATTTTATTGCATGAGGGGATGGACTTGACACCACCACCGCACTCCAAACCCAAGATATGGTGGAATGCGAAACAATAATGGTGGTGTAAGCCCACCCTAAGTCGATTTATTGGATTCATTAAAATCATTGAAGTCTTTGAGTTGTTAGACTAACACCCAAATCCAAGGGAGTGTGGTATTTGTAGTTGGATGACTTAAATTTTATAGATTTAGTAGTAGATGTAGTTAATATTCCTCCATGTTTGATGGACAACACTATTTCAAAGTTCTAGTTAACACATTAAGTAGATTTCATTCTTCTTTATATACCTCTATTGTTGGTGAGAGTTCATATTTCGATAGGTTCTTTGAAATTTTGAATATATATTTTCACAGTTATTAGTCATGGTGTAGGAGCTATTTATGGAGAGAACTATGTGATGAAGAGGTGACATGTATGACATTTGGGGCAAACACTTCACCCAACATCAGAGACAAGAAGCAATAAACATAGGTGAAGAGTAAAATATCTAACCAATAAATAAGGAGGATGTTAGGAGAGGGGCTTTGGGAGAAAAAATTAATAAAATAAATAAATAAGGAGAATTTTAATTAAATAAGAATATGTGTGTGTGCATGTGCATGCGCATGTACGTGTGTGTGGGGCTGGGGGGTCAAATAAATAACATACGAAATATGTTGGAATTAAAAAGAATATTTATTA
>APFE030571641.1:0-23926 GCA_000404065.3 Pinus taeda
TACCCCTATATAGGATGATGTATGGTGAAGAACCCCCGAGGTGCTCACCCGAAGCACAAATAGACATCATCCCCGCCGTAATATGGTTCGGGGAAGAATGGTTCACTTATATTAGAATGTTTAGGAGCACTGTACCTCCACATGTCCTACCTCTATATGTCCCCGACAAGCTTTTGGCTAGGGAAATTGCCTATCAGACTTTCTCAGAAGGCGGCCTAACCAAAGAACTAAAAGACAAGAAGAAGGCCATATGGCCTTAGTTTCCTGTAGCTTGTGGGGCCTTCTCATTATTCGATGTAGGACATGCTTTTGCCGAAGTAGGGAATGTGACGTCCCTACAATTATAAATTCCCCGCTCTACCTTTCGACCTAAATAATGTTGGCCATGATTTCACTATAAGTGTCAAAATAAAAGTGTTCGCCGGAAAGAAAGATTTAATTGATGACTTGTTTCAAAATAAAAGCTCATTCCAGGAAGTTTTGCGAGAAGCTAAGTCGAGGTTATCCCCAGATGACCTCGAAAGATTTTTGTTATTCAGAGAAAGAAGGCTAGCCAGTGTTCCTCTAGAAAATCTGCGACCGCTCGCCAGAGAGCCTACTCCAAGTGTCAGCCTCAGCGGAAACTCCAGTACTTCCAAATCCAAATCTGACGTTGTCCAAGGAACACCTGAACGTTCTAAAAAGTCTACAAGCAACCAAGGGAAAGTCGAAGAAGCAGCCAAGGATACTGCTCATTCAAGTGCAATGTTGCAACTGCAAGTTATCGCTTCCCCACCAAGAGATGTCCCTCCTCCCGTCACTAAATCGTCACGCGTCACGACAGAGCTCGATAAAGAGTGGGAAAACTTCAACGAGCTAATCAGCCTTGAAGGGCAAGTCCCAAGAATGCCTGTGAGCGATGCGCATGTAACACAGGAAATGGTTTCAACCATGGTCGGTAGTGTCTCAAAAGCAGAACACAGTCATATTGCTCTGCCTTCTGAGCTCCTACTTAGTGTAGAGGAAATTCCCCCACTGGACGTGTTCTATAGTCTCCAACATAAAGCAGTGGTGAGGAGACAAAGAAAGAAGAGAAAGTTGGAGAATACGCTGTCACAGGACCCTGAACATTTAGACGTCTTATGGAAAGACCCTAACAACAACCCGATAGAAAATCTCACGAATTTGTCTCAAATCGCAGGAGCATATGCTTCTACGACTATCGACAAAGCGTCCGAAGTTCAGCAACTGTTGAGGGAGCAAGAAAACCAAATACAGTTACTATAGCAATAGCTACAACAAGCCAATGCCAGTAATGAAGCGTCCAAACAACTCGAGAAACTACAAGAAGATTTTCAGCAAATGCAGATAAGTTATCAGAAAAGCCTGGATGAAGAAGGAAAGCCGTTGCAAGCTTTACAAGAAATACACAAGGACGAGCCCAAGCTTTTCGAATTCGTTTCAGAGTCTACTAACTTAAATGAGCAACTTCTGCAGCAACAGGAAGAGTTGGGTCGTAAAATATCGCAGTGGAGTCACTATTGCGAGCTGAGCGACAAACTCACTAATCAAGTGACAGACCTACGAAGTGACTACGACCAGGTTGACAGACGAGTGACAGAGTATCTAGCTTGGCAGGATGGAGAGGAAGGGAAGAGAGCAAATGCACCCAGAATAAATGAAAGCCATAAAGAATTGCTATTTAACAAATGGGACGATCAAATCAGGCAGGCAGAACAGGCGGCAGAGGCAGCGACGACACAGGCAAGTGTTCTTATAGACTGTGTAAATGAAAATTTACACAGAGCCAACTTAATCACAGAAACCACCCCGGGATACCTACCAAACAAGTCACGAATAGAGGTAGAATCGAAAGAGAAGGCGTAGGAAAAGGGAAAAGCGATCCAGGCATTGAACAGATTGAATTGGGAGTGTTATTGGGCATACTTAGTCAAGCCACACAGTCAATGGATGACTGTGAAATGCATCATAAACTCAACAGAGAAAGTAGTGCCAGCTCTCATAGATTCCGTTTTCGCATCCCAGCTCAGCGCAGAAGTCGGCCAACCGACTCTTCTCAAATCCATGATGAACACTTGCAGTTTTAAGGACCAAATTCAGAAGTAGCTTATTTTTAGTAGTTTGTTGTTTCCTTTTTATTTAGATTAGAAAAAGGTCGGTCATTTGAGATCCGTATCCTTAAATTTTTTAAAAACACTATTATTAGATTTAGGAAGTAGTATTTTAACCCTTCTCATGCATTTAGAGAAGGGTCCAGAGATTTGTCAAAAACTTATCCTCAGAACATGCACTTCTGCACCCTCATAGGAGGTTTTGATGATTGGATGGATCGAGATTTATTTTTACTTGCATTTTGATATCTGCTACTGATGTTGCACTTCTGTACTCTTCGTAGATTTTAGAACATGTAGAGATAGATCGTTTTTTCTTGAAGTTTATGGGTAGAACTAGTCATAAATGGTACTTTTATCTCTTGGCAATTTCTGCTTATATTCTTTAAGTGATTTACATTTTCAGTTGTTTATATGTTACTGCATGAATGTATGGGTTATCATTTGGCACTTTTGTACGGTGGAGTCATATTTTTTATGTGTGACATATGAATGGCTTATTATGCGATATGTTGTTCACAACTGTTTTGCCTAACTTCTTATGCAAAGTGGTTTATCTTCAATGATTTATATTCTTATAATGGTTGAATGATCTTTATTACCAGTTATTATTCGAAATCTTTTTAGATCGCATAATGGAAGATATATAATCCCGGGTTAGATAGATTTGATATGTTGTTTCTCACTAGATTACAATAGCATAGAGTTAGTTTAAAGAATCTGAATTAGATTAGCTTTAAATTCCTCTTAGATCAGCATAGTTCAAACTCTACACACACACACACACCCAAGGTCGGGAAACTAGTCCCGTTATCCCCAGTCGGACCCGCTATACCAAACGGATAAGGAGTTGCCAACCAAGGTCCGGACCGAGTGGGTATCCCCCTTGTTGTCAACCCTATTTTCGAGGCTTCAACAGGATGGCAGCTCAACTAGACCTAGATCTCAGCCATGCACAAAAGGAAAGGTTACTCCAGCTAAATGGATTGGATGAACAAATATTGCAAGCCCTTCTCCACTCAAAGGTAGTCCATCTTCAAAGGAAAATATGGAATAACAGACACCTCAAAGAGAAACAATTCCACGAAGGAGATTGGGTGCTATTGTATGATTCAAGGTATAAAGATTTCAAGGGAAAACTAAGGACAAGATGGCTGGGACCGTACACAGTAGAAAAGTGCAATGACAATGGTTCAGTTCTGATCAGAACCATTGATGAAGAAGCCATCCCCATGCTTATCAATGGGCATATGTTCAAAATCTACAGGAAGCCCCTCTCCAAGCAAGAATTCATTGAAAATGTGAGTAAAACAGTGTTGGTAGTGGAGCAAGTCTCTACCTCCACTCCACCAATACCATAAAAAATAAAAATAAAATAAAATAAAAAATGAGGAGAATAAAAGATCCCTGGGTGAAAACATCCCCTTGGAGGCACCCAAGGCAAGAAGGTAGGGTGAAAACCTCCTGGAGGCAGCTTAACTGTCTCTTAAAAAAAAACAGGAACAAAAAAATTAACCTTTTTTGAATGCATTATAGGTTGCAGGAGGGCCACAAGAGAAAAAGGGACATGGCCAAGCTGAATACACCTTTGACAGACCATTTCTCCATCGCTATTGTCTTTTCCCAGTCCCTAGTCTCACTTTTTCTGGGAAACTATGCATCCTACAAGAGGCTCCTATAGAAATCACAGAGAGCTTGAAATCAAGTCAAGAAAATGATCAAAGGGCTAGAAACTTGTCCAGAAGACCTATGGACCCCCCTACCACCATTCATCCTCCTAACTCTCCATTCCATACCTGCACCACTACATTTCCATTCGCTTCTTTCTTCCCTGCACAGAAAACACAGAAATCCTATTTCTTTTGTTTTTTTTGAAAAATGAATAATAAACAAACATCATCCTTAACGTAACTCTTACCTAGTGTATACCAGCTATTTTCCCTTAACTAACAGAACCTTCCTCAGCTACCTCTCTAGTCCCTGCTCAAGCCTCAACCAAAATTTTTAAAGGGAGAAGCAGCTACTGGAAATCTTGCAGGATTCCTGTAGCAGCTGATCCCCTTAAAAATCGAGCTCCAGAGGCAGGGTCAGTGCAGCCACAGATGTATAAAACGTACAAGGAGCCCGGTCCTGATTGAAGATCACCAGCAAAAGGTGGCTGAGCCCACCAATTCATAAACCATAGGCACTAGCAGCAGAAATCCATGGATAGAATGCCAAAGTCTGAGCATGCAACAACACAATTGCATGCAATTCTCGACTAACAGGTAAGTGACTAAACATGTTCCTATGTTGCATGGGTATAATTTAAAAACTGCATGGACAAGTGAGATAGTTGCGATTAAATGAGATCGGTGGCTAGCTAACTAGCCGCCATCATCTAGTTCAAATAGCGCTCAGTGGGTGCAATCAGCACGTTTGTTCAGTCAACTCAAAAAAATCTCAAAACAAGTAGTGGCGGAATCTAACGGGAATGATTGAAATAATTGTGGCAGGTGGCATAAAATTTTCATCATGACACTAAAGTAGGGGCCAATGGTCTGGTTGAGGGTAATATACCCTTCCTACCACCTCACCTCATCACCACAAAAAGCTCATGTAAGCTTAAGTACGTTGTAGTCGACCGCCTTCACCACCTTTGTTCTCATTTGCGTCAACGAGCTCTCGACTGTAGCAACCTACCTACCACCTCCAGAGACTCGAAACAGTCGCTCTCTGTCAGTTTCAGAACCCTTCCGCTTATCGGGCTCTACAAGAGCATTATCAGACTCTACAGGAGCAAAAACAAAGTCCTACAGGAGCCTTTCTACAGGAAGGCCAATGAGTAGCACCGCAACGGAAAACTCAGGATTTTATGACAAATTCAGGTTGAAAAAGGTAGGCTCAGTGAAAACCCACTCTGCATTTCCATATATATACAAAGGGTGGTGTAAATCCAAGCGAGGTATTGAGTTGAAAAGGGAAGGAAAGTGAGAACAGAGTGTGCCTGTGTTTTTTAATAATATATATATATATATATATAGATATAGTTTCTCCATTTGCTCTTTGCACTGAAAGAGTGTCTCCTTCTCCTCCATGGTATTCTCCTATATAAAGAAATGATGCAACTCAAGAAAATTAAGCCTGTAAAGAGTGAACTTGCATTGGGTATCTGCTTCTTTTGAAAAAGGAAAAAAACATAGTTCTGTATGTTCTCTGTTTTTTAAGATATTGTTTCCCTCAAACAAACAAAGAAGTAATGTGAATCTAGAGAACGGAGTTTGGAAGGAAGGAAAGTTGAAATTTGTTTTAAAAAAAAAAGAAAGAACACAAAAACTCTCTCCTTGTTTCTTGAAAGAAAACCTCAGTTGTTCCTCTGTTTTCTGGATTGAAACTTGATGCCTCCCTCTTCAATTGAGATATTCTAGCAGAATCTGGAACATCATGATAGGGGGTTTTATGAGAAAGGAGCCTCTGAATTCAACTAAGCTGCATGAACATCCAGAAGTGGTAGCCCTCTTCACTAGAGCAAATTGGATGCCTTTCCTTGAAAAGTTGCATGGGTATGATGATGAAGTCATAGAGGAATTTATATTGTCTTTAAAACGTCACTCAAAAACCCATGCCACTATTAGTTTCAGGGGTCTAACTATAGAAATCACCCCAGAGTTCATCAGCAAGATTACAAGTCTCCCACTTGGACTACCCTGGAGCAAGGAAGAAAAGCCACTGGGTCAAGTTGCCAAGAAGATGTTTTTCCAACCTAATGAACATCCTGTGGAGGACAAGAATGGCATCAGGAGAACAATTATACCTTACCCATGGGATGAGGTCAGTTATCAGATTATGAAATACATCTCCTGTGAAAGAAGATACAACATAGTTTATGGGTACCATTTCAGACTGTTACATGAACTCAGATATGGCATGGACCTTCCTACATCCAGAAAATTCAATATTCCATATTTTCTCCTCCAATCCCTAATAGAATCTAGCACCAAATTGAAGGCAGGGGTTCCAAACCAATTGGTTCACCATGGGCTAATTAAATTTTTGGTGGAGGATGCCCTCCACACTTTCACAATCCCCATAGCCTGGGAGATTTTCAGAAACATGACTAAAGAGGATGATATAAAAACTTTCACCTATGACCTTAGTCCATCTGAAAGTGAAGAGGAAGAACAAAAAGGAGAAGCTGAGAAGGGAATCCATGAAGAAGAAAATAACACTCAAATGGAAGAAGAGGAACCCCACACAGAAAAAGAAGGAAACCAAATAAAAAAAGGGAAACATGACACCACCAAAGATGAGCCTAAAGCAGAGAAGAAGAAGGAATCAAAAGTAGAAAAGAGTAAAACCACAACAGAGAACAAGAAAAGGCCAAGAACTGAAAGGAATAAGCCTAAGGCAGTTCAGAAAAAGGTTGTCACAAGAAAAGCATAAGCTAAGCAAGCAGAGGAGCGAGCAAAATCAGAGATAGCAGAAGCAAAACCAGCAGAAATAGGAAAAACAACAGATGAAGAAGAAGAAGCAAAGCAGGAAGAAGTGTCTCCTGAGACACTAGCAAGAGAGGTAGCAGTTGTTCTTGCTGCACTTAGTACTCCAACCAAACCCAAAGGAAAAAGGAAGAGACAACCATCTATGTACTTCAAAGCTTGAAAGAGCACCAGAATAAATATGGAGAAGCCTCAGCCACCTTCTAAATAGCCTATCATCATTGAAGATGTCCCTACTACAAAAGGGGAGGAATCTCCATCCAAAACCCCCATTACCTATGAAAGGGGCAGCCCTAGAGCTTCTACTTGGAAAGAAAGGATCAAACTTATGGACTCTAAAACAGTCCTACAGGAGGTGCAGACCGCTCTACAGGAGACATTGGCAAAGCTTCAAGAGACTGAGAATCTTGAAAAGAAGGCAGAAGAATAGACCCAGGAGAAAGATAAGGCAAAAGAGATACCAGAACCTGACCCTCAGCCTAATTTAGGCTCTTATTACAACCTTCTGGAAGGAGGGAAAATCATCCCACAAAAGTTTGCAGTCCCTCTTTTCTTTGAGTTGGAAAAGGAAAGAGTGAGGACTCATACACGGATGTAGATAGCAAAATCAAAAGGGGTGGAAGACATTGGGCACATGGAATACAAATTGAGAAAAATGGTCAAAGAATTGAGCATTGGAAAGCATACAGAAAGCATTAGAAGAGCTCAATTGGAGGCAGAAAATGAAATGTTAAAAAAGCAACTACAAGAAATGGAATCCCAGGCAGAACATGTGCTGTTAATCTTGAAAAGACAATAGCAGGAAAAGGAACCCCAGGCAGAAAGTGAGATATTAATAAGACAACAACAACAAAAGGAACCCCAGGTAGAAAATGAGGTATTGATCTTTAGAAGGCAGCTACAGGAAAGGGAAGCCCAATTATCCTGCATGGCTAGCTGGGATATGGAGGCACTACAGTGTAGACAGCTAGCTAAATCATATGCAGTGTACCTTAAGGATCAGTGACTCCAATTTCAAGTCAAAGCTCTGGCTGAGAGAGGCACCATACCTGTTCAGGATTATGGTCAATTCATGGATCTATGTGATCACACTTCAGTTGAGGACAAAGCGAAGCTGGTAGAGTTTTATTTACACAACATGACCCTTACTCATATGATCCTATGGTGTCCCAATGCTGTGTTAGGAGACTTGCAGCTGATGGCCATGGCATCTTTGATGAGCCATGAAAAGAAAAGGGCAGCGGAAATCCAGAAAATGATGGCAAAAGCGCTGAATGAACCTCTGATGATTAGAGCAGAGCCAGCAGACCCCATGGCTCTCATCTATTCCCACCAACACATTACAGCTAATCCTCAAAGTGTCCCCAAATATGTTGATGAGTAGGCCTAGGCTATTGCACATTTCGAGGACATGGAGAGATTGTTTGGAGATGACTGCATTCATGCCTGCATGAGAAGGTGGAACACATTGCCACACAGCCTACAGATCAGGGAGTATCACTCCCCAAACAGGATGAGGGAAGCCTTAAGGAGAGTACCACTATATAAGCACTCAATGCAAAGCTTGAAGGCACATTGGATTGGCCTCAAATTCGGTCCTCCACTGCTGCTAGGACTGTTGGAAGGAGTAAAAGAGGAGGAATAACAGAAATAGTGGGAAGAGGTGGATAGAAAGGCAGGATTCCATCATAAAAAGGAAGATATCACATCAGAAGCATGGGATGTCAGGGAATCTATCAAAGCCATCAAGGATGAAGAGTTAGACTAGTTGCTCAGAGGATGAGCAACCCATTCAGTAGGGGGTGATGATGAGCCCCAGAAATGGGTAGTTATATGGGCTCATTTTGCCTCTTAATTCAACTTAATCCACCATTCTCATTATTTTATTGCATGTTTTTTATTATATTTATGCTAATATAGTGAATTGGGTTAGTAATTTTTCCATGTAGTCTAATGTGTGCTTTATGCAAATTTTTTGGTCAATTTTGGACAAAGTCAAAGGATTTATGAGAAAATGGCAGCAAATATTCGAGGGAAACAGGGAAGAGGATTTGTAGGGGGTGTCTCCTTCATTTATGACCCCTTTCCTCAAATCCTCCATCAGCAACTCGGAGCACAAGCAGCCACCTTGATGCATCCAAGGGGCAGCCGAGCAAGTAAAGGACTGTTGTTTATCTCCAGTTCTGGGAAGCCGAGCTCCTTGATTTTAGGAAGACTGTTGGGGGACTCCATTGGTATAAATAAGGGGGCTTAGAGCCTCAGTAGGTTAGCTAGTCATTGGTAGAATTTTCGCACTTTTGTGCAGCACTTGTTCGGCTCATTTTCGAGCTTCCTTTTTTAGAACAGTTTATGTAATGTGACTTTTATTTTTGATAATGGAGATGAAATAGTTTTTGAGCCAGCACTGATCTCTTTCAGAGGGTTGAAGCTCTTGGGTTAGGGCCCAACCCAAGCTGCCCAACACCTCTTTCTTTGTACTTATATGTTTTTGCTTCAGTTCATGAGTTAATTTTTGTTACATAGATTCATTTTCCCTTGTTTAGAATAGGTTGCTTTTGATGGTTTGCATAATTGTTTTTGTTTCAGTTTCTCAAGTAGGTTAATGCATTGACAGGCTAAGATTCAAAAATGCCAACAGCAGGCCATGATCTCCTTTCTCCCTTTCTGGGACTATGATTTGAGGTCAAGGTACTACTGCTGCCACCAAAAACACAATTTTGCTCTCCCATGCAATTTCTAGTGTGATGACTCGATTTGGAAAGATTAATGTATTGCTTCAGATTTAGTTGCCTGAATCATTTCCTGTTCTTTTACAATAGATCTCTCTACATGCTTTTCTGTTCAAAGGTTACTTTTCAACATTTTCTGTTTGTAGGTCAAAAATTAGGTGAAGCTAGAGAAATTTTTGTTTTCATGATATAGTTAGTCCTTTCTTTGATCAGTTTTTGAAAAAATGTGTAGATCTCTTGCAGGACACCTCAGCTTGCCATACATTCATAAAGCAGCCAGCACCATCTCACTTCTCACATATTTCCCAAGTCATTCGCAACATTTCACCAATCTACCCTAATTTCTGTGTTTTTCTCCATAAGCTTCCCTCTTGCCATTTGAACAAATCCAACCATCATGTTCCCTCTTAATCTTCCTTGACAAGCTCCAGACACCTCAACACCTTCATCTAGACTTCAATTACCCTTTCCCATCATTTTCAACCTTCAAAACCTCCAAAAATAGCTTTCGGCCTCCTCCTGTAGATCCTCTTGTAAATCCCCTACAGCCTCCTATAGAATTCCCTGTAAGTGGTTTTTCGAAATCCAATTGCAATGGAAGTCTTCAGAAGGGCACTAGGGGCTTCTTAGGACCTCTCCACACCTTGCTCTACCTTTGCAAAAACCAAATCCATCTTCCTTCGCCACCAAACCTCTGCACAATCACAATCAGATAAATTATAAGCATAATAATTTCACATAAAAACACTCAAAAAAATACAAAAAGATGTTTTCTTCTCATTTCCTTTCAAAAGTAGCTTGAATAAATGTAATTTACCTTTTTAGTAGTCAATGGCACTCATTTCATCAGTTTTCATCTCTTTTTTTGCAAAAGTAGGGTTAGTTGGATAAAATAGGGTTTTTTAGGGTTTGCGTTACATTCGAGTCTTCATTTTCTTGCTGCAAATAGAATAGCCTTTGTAGAGTTATCTTTCTTTCATCATGGTTAAAAGCTTCTTCTGGAAATTCATAGAAGCTGGCTTGAGCTCCGAAAGATCTTGCACCAGCTGACCAAGTGACAGCATGTAGTAAAAGCTAGTACTTGTGGAGACAACACCATCGCTTCCAAGTTTGTTATGAACTACTGGGTTGATAAAAGTAAAGTAGGAAGCCCCAGGAGTTGCAGCATTATTGTTGCAATACTGGTGCTCACCAGAAAACTGATCAAATATGAGAAATTTGGGGCTAACTTTTGCTTAACCTGGAAAGTATGTCCCGTCTCATCAGGTTCTAATAAAATGATGGTTGAACAGGGGGTTATGGGAAATTAGTCAAAGATGAGAAATACGTGGTTGGCTTTTGCATAACCTGCAAAGTCTGCATTGTCTCGGGGTTTTTGAACTCTGAATAGAATCTTCGATTCAAAAGGGTGTTATTGGAAATTGGTCAAAGATAAGACATATGTGGCTGGCTTTTGCTTATGTGAATCAAGATTACATAGCACGATATGCAGACGATGAAAGATTTAAAATATCTTGTGTTCGTGTTTGGCAGTGCGTTGTGGAGCGACAGTCTAACTGGGTTAGTGAATTGGGAAAGCTTGCATACCTTATATTCGGATTTATAAGCAGTTGAAAGAGCTCCTTGTGGAGTTGCTTAGAGATATATTGGAAACAATGGTGGGATAACTTAAGACGAAATGGGAGGTGAGAGAGAATGGTAGGATGCGAATCACTAGAAGATTGAAATGCTAAAGGATAATGTTTCTTCTTATTCATATTAACTAGAGGAAGAACAGGTAAGTCAATGGTTTATTTGGGCAAACGTATTATCTGGGTAGATTATAAAAAATATTATTGCTAAATTAATGAATAAAATAATAGAAGGGTAATTGATTTAGAGCATTTTGTGTGATATGATACAATTAATATTTGAATTTTGTATAAATGTTAATAGCTTATTTTCAACAATATGTTTTATTGTAATGATAGTTTACTTTTATGCTTTAAACATCAATCATTTGTGTTTTAATCATTGCCTTTTGACGGAGCTATCAAAACATATTATTATGGACTATTAGTTCCAAATTCTAAATTCCATTGCATTTTAAAATGTAAATGCTTTTGAATACAAATTCAAAATTCCATGGTGCTATAAATGCTTTTGAGTATAGAAAGGAAAATGTTTAAACCGTAAGGTCATTACAAATGTATCTCAACTTAGGACAATGTACTTTATACAGTAATCACAATACAACTTAAACAATGATAAAATACACATTGTTTATATTGAAAGAACCAACATAAATTTATTAAGATTTATCATGGAATGAGAAGATGTAATTTTTTTTATTTAATTTGCACTATTAAAGAATGTAAAATCAATTTATTTTCCAATTCAATCCCTCTCCACTCATATTAAAGATGGATAAACACTCATATTTAAGATGGATAAGCACGATGACATGATGGATAAACACTCATATTTAAGATGGATAAACACGATGACATGTTTGATTAGTTATTTTATTGGTTTTATATATATTAGCACAAATGTATTTGATAATTGATAATGTATTTATATTGGTTAATGGACTATTGAATAAATAAAAATATTTGAAATGAAGACCATGTATAATTGGTAGTAGTTTATTACAAATATATATATATATATATATAACATTGATAATGGTTCTAGAAAAATCATTAGTTTTATTAATAGCATATTATTTGTTATTCGATAATTTGTATGGTAATTGTATTATTGTATTATGTAATATTATGGATCTATAATGATTTATGGACTATTATGGACTATTGGATAAATAAAAATATTACAAATACACTAGCATGTTTGATTAGTTGTTTTATTGATGTGTAATTCGCAGTAGGTTTGAGTTTATTTGTATGTTGTAATGTTCCTGAAAAATTAATTGTTTAGAGAACGAAATAACCTATCCCTCTCCATAGAAGGAAAAAATCCCAAAATTCTAACTATGAGGAAATTTTTGGGGAAGTTGAACAAAGAAACCTGAAGTTGGGGGTTTTGAGTAAGACTTACTCAATCATTTAAGAAGATGAAATCCCTCAAGAAAATATATAAATAGAGAAATATTGAATTCATTTTGGGCATCATGTGTAGATCAATTTATCTGTTTTCTCTTGAGCATGAGGCTCTGAGGGTTTTAAGACCCCTATCAATTTTGGTGGTGAAAGATTCCACCCTGGTTGATAAACTCTCTTTCGTTTTTCTATTTTTCTTCTTGTTTGGGCACAAGGTTTCTCTTTGGACAACGTGTTCTGTGGTATTGGTCTTGGTACATGGAATATCTTTGAGGCAGCAAAGGTTCTATTGGTATTAATTTCCTTATAGGAACAACCGATTGGAAGGTATATCATCTAGGCAACAAGTTCTTGTTCTGATACAGACACATTATCTGGATAGGGAAAGTGGGAAGGCATGCAAGATCTTGATTTCTTGTTCGGGTATGTAAGATATGTGAGTCTCTTTGCTCTAATACAAATATCATCTGCAAAGTGGGAAAGTTCCAGCCTAGTGTCCTATATGAAAATAAGTGTAGCACTTGTGTTGGACTATTGATGTTGGTTCAAAGGAGTAGACAGAGGTATGAAGTATTTCGAAGACCAAACCATTTGTAAGGAAGCGAAGCACCTGCATTGAACTACTGACACAGGTTCAAGCATACCGAAATCTGTTTGGCATTGAAACACACACCTAGAAAATGAGTCAACACAATGAATTGTCTATGCATCATCCAACACAGTTCGCATACGAAAGTCGAAGCATTGTATGTTGATCGATTGTAGCTCAAATAGTTATCAAGTGAAATACAAGCCAAAGGTGATTCAAGTATCCACAAAAACAGTGACGAGGAATATTTTTTGAATTTGGTCTTACAGACCGGGTTGAAATTTGACAACGAATTATGTAAATATGAGTAAAAACTGTATTAGTTACTGCCATTTAGTTTTATACCAAAACAACATTTATGTAACAGAGGAGGCTCATATAAAACTAGTGAATGCCTAAGAACATGTAATCATGGACAATCATTCTTGATCAAATAAAGAATCCAATCCCTTGCCCCGTGGATGTTTCCTTAACACACTGTCAAGGTTTTACCACGTAAATATTATGTTTTACTTGTGTGATTATATTCGGTTTCCATTCAGTTTCATTTCATTTCTTTCTTGTTTAATTAACTGCTCAAACCAATAAGTGGTATCAGAGCATTGAATTGAGTTTAGTTGAGAAAAAAGGGAGCCCTCGAAGAGAAAGACACTGCATTTTTTTTTGAAGCGAGCAGTCATGGAAAAGCCATAAGCCATTTTTTGATTAACCATCGAAGCTTGGAATAGTGAGCCCATGCCCATGCTGAAATCCACCACCTAAGAAAATTGATTAAAAAAATATTTGAGCCGCAGAGCCACGTTGTCCAGAGCAGCTATGTTTGCAAGGAGGAGGAGCGAGGAACGTTGTCCCTGTCGCCATTATTAACATTGGACGTTGTCAAGGGATTCAACCCACCATTGTCATAGGAGAAATAAGTCCGAAGGAGGAAGCTCGTGTTAGAGCCCACTGGTGGTCGAGCCATCGTTGGAGAAACTAAAACTTTTGGCATGTCTCGTTGATGGTCATGTTGTTGGACAAAGAAAAACGTGTGCCATCTTTGAAGCTGCTGGCCTGTTCAGAGCCCAGAATTATGTTAAAGTTTGTTGCCCTATCTAGAGTCGCTGAGCATTTATAGTTGGTGTTGGATGGTGGGACACACAATGCCACATAGCAGTTCAGTGTGAAAATACTGCGTGAAGAGGGTTTCTGAAAGAAAAAACCAGCATTGTTTCTCACTGTGGAGGTTGGGTGTTTTCTTTTTCCCAGCAAAATTTGTTGAATAAATTCATTGAATTGAAGAAAAGAAAAAAATCAGGAAACTAAAGTAGGGTTTGTTAAAGGGTTTCTTTAAATTGAAGAACATAATTTTTTTCTAGGAAAACTAAAATTAAATAAAAGAGAATTTTCAAAAAACTGTTCTAGGTTTTTTTCAGTAACTTGAAGAAAAAAAAAGGAACATTTTTTTGAAAGGAAAATAATTCTGGAATTTTCTTTGGTAACATAAATTGGAGTAGAAAATATTAGAAACTCTAGTTGGAAGACAGAAACCCTAGGAGGAAAGAAATGGTCAAGATGACAAATGCAAATTCGAGGTGGAGAAATTCACTGACAAGAATAAGTTTGCTCTATGGAAACTGAAAGTTAGGGATTTGTTGGAGCAACAAGGGTTGCACAAAGCATTAGATGGGGAGAAGAAGAAACATGTTGGCATGTTAGATTTGGACTAGGAGGACTTGGATGCTTGAGCTCTCAGTACCATCAAGTTATGCCTGACAGATGAAGTTCTTTTCAATATAGTTGAAGAAACTTCAGCCGCAGGTTTGTGGGGAAAACTGGAAACTTTATATATGACCAAATCGTTAACCAAAATAATTTATCTAAAAAGACAAATTGTACAGTCTTCGAATGAAGGAGGGTATAAAAATTGCAAAACATCTAAATGTGTTTAATACACTTATTTTCCAATTGTCGAATATGGAAGTTAAAGTTTAGGAAGAAGATAAAGTTATCACCTTGTTGTGTTCCCTGCCTGAGTCATGGGACCACTTCATTACCTCTATCAGTTTGAGCACAACTGATTCCTTGGAATTTGATTCAGTTGAGGGTGCTTTGTTAGCTGAAGAAGTAAGGAAGAAATCCAATGTTGAAACCTCTACATTAGAAGCCATGGTAGCTAGAGGATGGACAAAAGAAAGAGGGGAGAAAACAAGGGGCTCTTATAGGTCTAAATCAAAGGGTAAAAAGTGTAAAGCCAAATGTTGGTACTACAATCAAACTGGACACCTCAAGAAAGATTGTTGGAAATGGAAAGAGTATGAAAATCCAAAGAAGGAAGCAAATCAAGTTGATTCAGGTATGGTAGATGAAGTTTTATCTATTGAAGAATTATGTATGATAGATGAAAATTTAATTGTATTTAATGTCTCTTAGAATTTGGAAGATTGGCTGTTAGACTTTGGTGCTTCTCATCACATGAGTCCACACAGAAATTGGTTTACTTCATATAAAGTTGTAAATGGCAGTTCTATGTTTATGGGTAATAATGTATCATGTCATACTGTTGGGAGGGTAAATATCAGGATTAAAATGTATGATAACATAGTTAGAACATTAACTAGTGTTAGACATGTACCTGAACTGAAGAAAAAAATGATTTCTTTGGGAGTGTTGGATGTGGATGGTTATAGGTTTACAGGTCAGAATGTAGTGTTGAAAGTCTCAAAAGGCACCCTAGTCGTTATAAAAGCAGAAAAGGTTAGAAATCTTTACAGACTCAAAAGAAGTACTCAAGTCAGTGAAGCAGTGATTGTGTCAGAGAAAGAAGAAGAAGGTACTGACCTATGGCATCAGCGATTGGGTCAAATGAGCGAGAAAGGTCTTCAAGTACTGATGAACCATAAATTACTTCCTGATTTGAAATCCTTGAAGTTGGATTTTTGTAAACATTGTGTGTATGGAAAACAATGTAAGCATAGGTTTAAAACTGAAAGTCATAATAGTAAGGAAATTTTAGACTATATTCATTCTAATATATGGGGACCATCTTCTGTTGTATCGTATGGAGGTGCTTTATATTTCTTGACGTTTATTGATGATTTCTCCCGAAAATTTTAGCTATTTATGTTAAAAAAGAAAGTTGATGTATTCAATGTCTTTAAACAATTTAAAGCAATGGTAGAAAAAATAACGGGCAAATCAATTAAGTGTTTAAGAACTCACAATGGTGGTGAATTTACTTCTCTATAATTTGAACAATATTGTAACGATGAAGGAATTGTTAGACATAACACTATTGTTTATACTCCTTTGCAAATTGGTGTTTTTGAACGTATGAATCAAACTGTTATGGAAAGATCTAGAATCATGATCAGCAATGCTAACTTGCAAAAGGAGTTGTGGGCAGAAGTAGTATCCATTGCTTGTTATTTAGTTAACAGATCACCTTCACTAGCAATTAATTGTAAAATTCCTGAAGAAGTTTGGTCAGGTCGATCTTGTGATTATCCACATTTAAGGATATTTGGTTTTGATGCTTATGCTCTTATTCCTAAAAATCGACATTCAAAATTAGACCCAAAATCGAAATATTATGTCTTTGTTGGGTATGACTATGTGGTGAAAGGATACACATTGTGAGATCCTACTTCACGGAAGATAGTCATTAGTAGAGATGTAACATTTGATGAAACTTCTCTTTTAAGATCAAATGTTGAAAGAATTGAACAGAAATAGGTATCACCAAATCAACAAATTCAGTTGGAGGCTGGACCTTTTTTCGGAAGTCAAAAGGAAGGAGAGACTTCTAAAGGAAAAGATGATGAAGATACAAAGGAAACTATTGAAGTTTCTGAACCAGTTCAGCAACCAGTCACTCTAAGAAGGTCTACAAGGGAAAGAAAAACTCCCAAGAGGTATGAAAATTCCACTTCGTCTTTTGCTTTGATTACTAAAGATGGGGAACCTTCTTGTTTTCCGGAAGCAGTAGATGATACGGATAGCGAAAAATGGAAAATGGCTATGGAAGAAGAGATGGATTATTTAGCCAAGAATAATAACTAGGATCTTGAAGAACTTCCTTAAGGGAGAAGTGTTGTTGGATGCAAATGGGTCTTTAAATTGAAACAGAAAGTTGATGGAAGTATCGAAAGGTATAAGGCGAGGCTAATAGCAAAAGGGTATTCTCAGGTTGAAGGTATTGACTTTCATGAGATTTTTTCACTAGTTGTAAAACTTGTTTCTATTCGTAATGTGTTGGCACTAACTACATTACTTAACCTTGAGTTAGAACAGTTAGATGTTAAAACAAATTTTCTACACGGTGATTTGGATGAAGAGATATATATGGAACAACAAGAATGTTTTGTGAAAAATCACAACAGAAGATTAGTTTGCAAGCCAGGAAATCATTGTATGGCCTGAGGCAGTCTCCCAGGCAATGGTACAAGAAGTTATACTCCTTCATGGTGAGCCAAAACTTTATTAGAAGTGAGTATGATCATTTTGTATACTTCAAGAGTTTCAGTGGCATATTCATTATCTTAGTTTTGCATGTTTACGATATGCTTATTGCAAGCAAAAGCATGGAAGATATCAATAGGTTAAAGGCTCAGCGCTCTAAGATGTTTGATATGAAAGATCTTGGAGCAGCAAAACATATATTGGGCATGGAGATACACAGAGACAAAAAAAAAAAAAGGTAAGCTTTGGTTATCATAGCAGTAATATGTGGAAAGAGTACTTGAAAAGTTCGGTATGAACAATGTGAAACCTGTTAATGTTCCATTAGCTTCCCATCTTAAGCTTTCTTCGGTTTTGAGTCCTAGACTAATGAAGAAAATTAGTATCTGTCTCGTGTACCATATGCAAATGCTATAGGCGACTTAATGTATGCGATGGTATCTACAAGACCTGACATTTCGCGTGCAGTTGGAGTTGTCAGTAGGTTCATGGCAAATCTAGGTGAATAACATTGGCGAGCAGTGAAATGGGTGCTTCTGTATTTAAGAGGCACAAGTGATCATTGCATCATCTTTAATGGTAGTGAAGGATCAGTCTATGGATATGTGGATGTTGATTATGCAAGTGATTTGGACAAAAGGAGATCTACTACATGTTATGTCTTTACTCTTGCAAGTGGAGCAATTAGTTGGATGCAAAGCTTCAAGAAACAGTGGCGTTGTCCACTACTGAAGTGGAATATATAACTGCTTCAGATGCGAGTAAAGAAGCAATTTGCTTAAAGGGTATACTTATGAGAATTTTAGGATGTAGGAAAGAGTGAATGTATTTTTTGACAGTTAGAGTGTTTTTCACTTGGCTACAAATCCCTCTTATCACAACAAGACCAAAAACATTGATGTAAGGTATCATTTTTTGATACATGTGATCGATGGCGGAAAAGTAGCTCTCAAGAAATTCCATACATGGGAGAATTGTGCAGACATATTCGCGCAGCCAGTTAGAATAGAGAATTTGCAATGGTGTTTAGCTTCTCTTGGCTTACAGAAGAGATGATGAATGGGCATGGGATTAGGAAAATTATTGTCAAGGTGGAGTTTTTTGAAATTTGACAATGAATTATGTAAATATTAGTAAAAACTGTATTAGTTAATGCCAGTTAGTTTTATATATGTAACGGAGGAGGCTCGTATAAAACTAATGAATCCCTGGAGAATCATTCTTGATCAAATAAAGAATCCAATCCCTTGCCCCGTGGATGTTTCATTAACACACTGTCAAAGTTTTACCACATAAAATCTTGTGTTTTACTTGTGTGATTGTATTTGGTTTCCATTCAGTCTCATTTCATTTCTTTCTTGTTTAATTAACTACTCAAACCAACAGACCAATGTTCTCAAAACAAGCGTGGGTCCCTGTATAATGGAATAGATGATAGTCAGTTTTGAGTCAAATTCAGAATGTGACAGGTTTCTATGTGCATAATTGACTGTAGATAGACGAGATTTCATATAATTTGGGTATTCTATATAGTTTATATTATTAAATTTCTGCAAAGTATTGTGAGAGCGAATCTGGAATTCGTCAGACTGTTGAATTACGCTGGTTTTGCTGAATTTTCGAATTGGATTGGGGCCCACCACCATTTCACTGGATGATTGAAATTAGCTGTGTTTAATTGACAGATGATTAAATATCATTGTTTGGTTTATAGTACAACATTGGGGATTTTATTGGGATTAATTATTGTTGACGAAAAAGGTGAAAATTTCGATAGAAGCCCTAATTGCTTAGAAAACCTAGAAAAATTGCCCAAGAAAATTACAGTAATATCATAGCAGAAATCCTGCCCTCTTGGATGGCATTTGAAAATTGAACCACCACAAGCAAATTTCTGGGAAAAGTATGCAGAGTTTTGGGAGTAGCAAACAGAGTCTTGCTAGATGCTAGAAAAGCAGCCAGCAGAAATATCAGAAGATTAAAAGAATTCAACAAAATGTTTCAGCATCTTAAGAAAATAAGATGGAATGACTTCTGGAATAATGACAAGAAAAACAAGTCAAGTTATACTGATCATAAAACCAAGGTTGAAAATCAAAGTACAAGAAAAAATGAAGCAAAGGCAAATGCATTGATGTCTATACAAAAAGCAGACAAATGTCCACGAGGACCAGAAAGCTAAGCAATCCTGTGATGAAAACACCAATCAAACCTCTAGTTCCTCATGTCAGTTTAACTTGAGAAAATCTCAAACTAGAATTGGAAATAAGGGATTCAGTTTTCATTTGGATGATAAGGGTGGAGTTATAGATGGTCACCTATCTTACATTCAAAAATATTTTAATGCAATTTGAGGATTGGGGGCCAATCAAATCTCTTAATACAATTGAGTCCCTCTATAAACAAAGTATGGACAACCTTCCTCTCATTGAGACAACAAATTTAGTTGGCTAGAGTGGGCTCAAAAATGACAATACCCCGAATGTGGAGTTAGATACCGGATTCTCATTTATCATTATTGAAGATGGTTCACTTTCTTGTGGTCGGGCTTCCAGCTATATTGAGATCATAAATTTTGATAACCTGGAAGGTTTTGTTGAACATGAGTCACATTCTTGCAGTTGGACTTTCCGCCCCAACTAAATTGTAACCGTTGATACCCTTGAAGATTTCGTTTTGAGGCTAAGAAAGGGAAGGAAATATGATGAAAGCTATGAAATTAATTCGCTCCTCGAAGCCAAAAGAGGCTGCAACTCAACGTGCCAAGGAAGAGGCAGTAAAAGATGGTGTGAAGACTGAAAATCTGCAATGTATGATACCAAACTTTTCAAATGCACCTAGATCTACTGCTTTTTTTACAACCATGTCACCTACTCTTCCACCACCAGCCTCTACTCTCCCAGTTCATGTCCAACAACCTAAAGTAATGAAGCTTCTATCCACATTCTCCATGATAAGGGCTCGTAGGTTGATTGTTAGTGATAGTGTATAGTTAATCCACCAGAGGGCCACCGCGTGATAGATTATGGAACATATGTATCCTCTTCTGGGGAAGGTCAGTTGCATGCACAGGTGGATAAGCTCACAATGCTTCAGATCTTGATAAAGAGCACAATGATCCAAATGTGCAAAATTACAATGATCTAGCTATCAGAGCTTTTCTCTCTTCAACATCTCATCATTATAATGAACAATTGCCTCAAGATGTTGTTTATCAACAGAATTTGCCTCATGAGAAGGTGTCTCATCTCATCTCAAAGAGAAATTTGCTCGACAGCAGACCATTCCCAAAATTAAATTCCAGATTTGGATGAACAGTGAATTCATCAACAAACATTGTCTCATGTACTTTCCGATCTTGTTTTATAAACACGTGTCATGAATTCAAGTTGTCCTATGTCTGAAGGGATTCATTTTTCTCAAGGTCTAACATTCCTGTCTGCAACAACTGATAGTACTGAGAACAACATATCCTTTATTAGGCATTGCTTCAATCATAAGATAAGTATGGGAGTCCCTACAAAAACACAATGGGACAAATTGCTTTACCATTTTGTTCACAATATGACCACTCATTCTGACAATGATTCTGACAATGATAATACTAGCAATTGTCCCAAAAGGTGTACAGAGAGGCTAATAGGATTTTTAAATTGAAAATTCTTTACTTCGAATTCCATAATCAATAATAATAATTTGTTTTTTATTAGTGAAATCTTTAGATAAATCCAACGCATGCCATATCTCTTTTCAGAATGAAACCCATATGACATATGATGCACACAGTTGCCTCCAAAATACAGAGCAAGAATCTAGTGCACAAAGCTCTGGAACTTGCTCAGAGTTTACTCGTTTGTCTCTAAATAAGCACAAAGAATATTGAATTTTCAAAAAATATGTAGCATCCAAGAAACTAGTGAAAAGTCGCCAAATTTGTAATTCCCAGACCATTACCGTCTAACCAAAAAATTTGAACAATCCCAATGAAATTTATTTTGACCAAATATAAGATAAGTCAAAAAAAAATTCAACAAACCGAATTCATTTAGTTTATCAAAACAAAATAAAAGCCCCAAAATGAATGAAAACATTAATTTTGCCACTTTTTAAAAAATTACTAACAACTACAGTATAAAGTCAATTATCCAAATTTAAAATCCCTCATAATTTTTCTCACATAGAAATAAGAAAAATTCAATTACTCTTCACAAATATTAATCTCTCTCTTTCCTTTGTATCAGGAAAGTTGTGGATAGTGTTATACCTTGATGATACAATAGGGTTTGAAATATTTTTGAGATTTGATAATTGACCAATCATTTCACATACGCACACCAAACATTAATCTTTGTCACAAACCTTATTTGTGTTTGGTTTATTTGCAAAATCAGAGAGAAAATTTAAAATCGGCCATCAACTTGATTTAGGTAATTAAAATCGGCCATCAACTTGATTTAGGTATGGTTCACACATATATATACATATAAAAATCTAATCTCTCTCACCAAACTCATTTTGATTGTGTTCATAGAGATTCAATGTGATATGGCACCAACCTTATTTGTGTTTGCTTTATTTACAAAAACATAGAAAACCAAAATTTAATCTCAGCCATCAACTTCATTTGGATATGGTTCACACATACATATAAAAATCTAATCTCTCTCCCCAAACTTATTCAGGATTTGTTCTCAAAGAATAAAGGTGATATGTCACCAACCTAGCATGGGTATCATTCATTCATTGGCACCATGACAACAAATTATTAGACTTTGCGACTATAATGAAAACATGGAAGGTATCTCTCGACTTGGATTCTTATCTAGACCTTGTTGGCCAAAAACCTCTTGAACAAAGCAAAGGGATCGGGCATTTCGCCAAATGATTTTGGAGGTGCTCCTGTGAGTGCCCATATCAAATGGATCGATTGCCACATCATAAAGGCAGTGGGACAAGACCAACTATCTGATCATTCAGCTCTGTTAACTGCCTAGAAAATGGGTATCTGATATGCTTACCTCAACGTTTATCTATCTGTGTGCGATCAACACCTGTCAACTAAGTGCCATTGTGAAGATTGTTTTTCCGGAGGTAATTACATATGTCAGGAGGATGACGACAGTTTTGGGCATAAAATTGTGACGATGGTGCACAAAGCAGTAGTTTTTAGTGCAATTTTTTGGAGCTTTTTTCGGTCAAATTTCTCTAAAATCCGGCAGCAATTTATTGAAATGGAAAATTTGATAGGTAATTTCTGCACAATCAAAACATCCTAGGGGTTTTTCAGGGTGCTGAATCTAAATTTACAGTTAAAAAACCATTTTAAATAATACAAATCAAGATTTAACCTCAATTTTTTCCACCGGATTTCGTCCCCCGGAATCTCCAAAAAATCGCACTAAAAACAACTCCGTGCACAAATATCACATTGACACGAAAAGAGTAAACGAATTTCAAAAGTGAAAATATTAAAAAAAAAAACCTATCAGCGTAATTAACCTCGTATTGAAAGAAATTATTGGACAAACTTCAGGGTTCATGCCTAATTTGAGCCATAATTATTGATGTCGGAGTGTGCTTGGTTTCGAGAATCATGGAAAAAGATAAGAAAAGTGAACTGGGCGAAAATACCCAAAGCCCTAATATAAGAACTAATGTTTTGGATTAACAGAAATGAAGATTCAAACACGAAGGTACATTCATTGTGTAAGGAAGACTTGGAAAAAGCATTAGACCGAAAGACAACTAAGACAATATTTGTGAATGTTGTAATGGGATTTGTGCCACTTTTCTGGCAGGGTACAAGAAAAATTGATGAGGTCATCGATAAAAAAATCGTTATGCTCAAAAAGTATTATTTATTTACACGTGGTGGCATTGCTTTGAAAGATATTGAAGTAGGGAGACAAAGGGGCAGCAATAGAACTTGTCATTGTTTGAAGACAAACAATGTCGGGAAAGGGATTGTAATGTTCTGAAAAATTAATTGATTTAGGACAAAGTAGCATATCAATCCCGTAGCTATAGTCATCCATAAAGGGGAAAAAATCCTGAAATTCCCACTATTGTGAGAGTTTTGGGGCAACTTGAAAAATATCCCATGTGTAAGAACCCGATTCCTATAGTTTGATAGTTTGAGCCTTATTCTATTATACACTAACAGATCTATTTTACTGTTGATTTGCAAGTAATAAAAGGAGCTTGCTGACCTTCTCACAATTAAATTTTAAACATTTAACATCTAATCATTTTATCATAAGCAACATAAATTAAGATGAGCATTCCATTGATAACAACTTAACAAGAGTAGTTCATGGAAAAATACCTGTTCCGGCGGTTGATGATGATACCTTTGTCGTATATCTCCAGCTGAACGCTTCTTCTCACCGACCCAACCGGATTTACCACCCAGCCAACTAGGAAACAAATTCCTAGCCCAGGAAACCTCCACAGGTTCCCTAGCCCTCCGTGCCCAAGTCCAACCAGATATAGTGTGTCCTCAAAGAGAATGTGCAAACCATATAACAATACTTTCCTCCTC
>APFE030571642.1:3389-15699 GCA_000404065.3 Pinus taeda
TGCCAATAGTTATCAAAAAGATGAAAATTTTGCCCGGGCTGCCTAAGAAAACCTGCAGAAAAGCACTGATCAGTTGACAACTATAAGAAAAAAGAGGTGAAAATATAAATAGCAGAAACATCAAACAATAAATTATGTACAAGCTAATGATAAAAACAAAAACATAATAAAACTAAATGGAAACTTTACAAGGCTTCAGCGTGCAGGGGTCCTCTGCCACTTCAGCCATTTAACAATTAGTCACATGGATGAACTCAGAATAGTCTTCTCATGTATTAAAACAACAACATATAAAAACAGTGGGGTGATAACTAGCAGTTTGGAATTCACATAAACAGTTCAGAATTTACATACATCAAAAAGCTCCTTCACAGCGTTCATCGACGCATTATTTATAATGCCAAAATGCTAAAGCTAATTAACAGACTCCTACGCTATTAACTGTATTTCTAAAGACACGTAGATCCCTTCAGCCGACATCTAGTGTAACTGTCATTGTGTCTATTAAATCTTCGGAGTGGTAGCTGTTGGATTCAGGTCTCGGGAATGATCTTCAGGTGTGCTGGTGCCTTCGTGAGCTGAGGACTGTGCCACATAACATTCACGTGCTCAAAACAGTGACGTGCCACCGCTGAACTCTTTGGTTGGCCTTGTCTTTGACCTTCATTGACCGTGGCCTTCCATGGATGATTTGGCTGATTTGAAGGGACACGTTCCATGTATCCGTCACCTGGAGCTTGCCCATGTAGCTTGTTTCTTCATAGGACACATGTAGCATAGCTTTTAACAAAATAGCTGCGGAATCCTGTGCTGGCTGCGAAAACATGTGCTGGTTGCGGAAACTGACAAGTTTCTGCAGCTGTATGAACAAAAAAACTAAACCAAACAACAGTCATAAGCATAGTCAGAAAACCATATAAAAAGTCCTTTTTAGACTATAATGCAATGATTTAACAACTGGGTGGATGAAGTAAGTGGAGAAAGAAGGCTGAGAGGGTGTATAGGAAGGTGCATGTTTGAGGCTCAACAGTATGTCAAGTTGATCTCCTTGGGAATGAAAAACCCTAGAAACCTTTTTCTCAATTGTGAGCATTTTCTCAATTGTCTCAATTACAAAATAATTATTATCTCATAATTATAATTTTTGACAAAATAGTTATGATAAATTACTCAATTATGTAATTATGAGCAATATATAATTTGACCCTTTTAACATGGAATAAATATCCCATAAGTAAAAGAAAAAGTGAAAGGGGATGCATTCTAGTCAACAATTGAGGTAAGTTGAACTTGGGTTTCTCTCACTATAATGGAGTGGAAAATAGGGTTATAACACCACTTTTATTCTAGTGCCTCTTTATCCAACCTTTGCAAACCTATTCTATCTGGAAGAGATAACATGTCTACAATCGTATCCAATGCCATTTTGATTATGACCTTGTCCCTTTGAGACGAGAAAATAACTCTTTTATCTATCAAATACTAATTTACACACTAGGATACCATCTTAGGAGAACGATACACCTATTGGACCACTTCTAAGACCAAGTTTGACACATATAGATTATTGTCATCTCCTACCACATCACATGTACTTTAAACCACCCGAATAACTTTCCTCATATTGTAAGTAATTTTCAGTAGGTCCCAAATATTTGCATCACCATCATAAAAATTAGGTTCTTTGGTTTTCTCCTTTAGTGGGACATTAGTTTATCTTTTGGCAGATGAGGTAGCCACTAAAACGTAGGACTTTTTTGAAAAGGGCTAGTTGGCTGAAAAGGAAGAATGAGAGATTCTCCATTGGACTAAAATTTGAATGATTGGGTGCCACATGGCCAAAGGACACTGACTAGTGGGGTGGAGGGGAGGATTATTTAAAATTGATTAATAGTGGGATTGGTGCACACAATTTTAAATTTAGGGTTTTGGATAAAATTGAGCCTATATTTGGTAAATTTAGAGGTGAATTAAACTAGTGATGATGATTAGAGAACATGTTTCGATAAGACAATGAATTTAATTCACAAAAGGAGTGATTTTTGCAAGAAAACACACAAGCTATGTGCGAGTAGAGATTAGGGTTTGTCTTTAAATTTAAAGTTTGTGAATTTGGAAGGAGAGGGGTTCTTAACTGTTGGGTCCTTAATTTTTAAATATACTTTGGGAGATAAGTTTATATATTAGCCATGGAGAAGAAAGTGGATAGATTCACCTAAAGCAGGCCACCATACAACATAATGTGACAAGTAAGTTATGTTGGGACTCGCACAAGTGCAAAACAAGTTATTGCAGGTTCAATTTTGAAAGGATCAAGAAGGATAATGGAAAAGGCACCATAGTTTATCAAAGTGGATTGGATCAAGGAAAGGATCAAGGAACTTGTGCAATGACCAAATCAAGTGAGTGATTCTATAAATGAAGCCTCATATGGGAAAATTGGGCAGCTAGAATTAGAGTTAGAATCATGGCTAGTATTTCTATCTATAGCTAATGGTCAGCATGTTGAGAGTCTATAATCTACGTAGATCTATGATCCTTACTTATATGGATTTTAATGTTCTGGTGTAATGTATTTGTTGTCTTGAGGGGTCCTAACCCATGTTCAAATATAGTTACGCCAAACAACAAAACCCTAAACTACTGACCCTTTTGGAAAAAACTTGCATAGTGTAGGCTGCAGTCTCACCTGGTTTCGGCATCCAAAGGTCAGTGTGATGGGTTCTTGTGGCTCCTATGACTTATTCGTGTCTTCACAAAACCTAACCCTTAAAATATAGATAATTATAGTAACATGCAAAAACTGAATCTAAACCTTTGTGAAAGGATTCAAACATTCATAACATTAAGTGAATAAGAATATCTGCTACTTTTGCGCATTAATTAAGAATTTCTTCATATAAATTCAAAATAATAGAGTGAACATACAAAAATTTCATAATTAAATACAAATACACATATACACAATTATGGTCCAATGTAATCTTTATTAGATATATTCTTCTTTGTTATAGACTATTCTTCCCTATGCACTTAGCTTGTAGACATACCAAGGTATTTGTGCACTCAACAATGACTACTTGCATCATAAAATGATTTTCTATTCAAGTTACTTCGTAGACTCGCTATGACTCTTCTATATATAGCCTTCTCTTTTATAATACCATGGTCCATGGACCATGGGTGGGTCACAAAAATCCCTATTTTCTATTAACTAAGGGACTAAAGCCCCTTTTTTCTCCTATGACCTTCGCACTACACACCCTCAAAATGCAAATACTTTACAAGTATAAAAAACTTAATTACAAAATTTTACCCTAGGGGACCTTGTCCCAATAGGCCCCCAACACAATTTCGTGACTCGTCCTTGAGTCACTCTGCTGGTGCCTTGATCTTTGCCTGCAGCTCGCTGAACTCCATCTTCAAAACCTACAGGTCTGGTGTTCCTTGCATAGCATCTTGCTGCACTTCTTCAACTAATTTTTTAGTAGTTGGGCCTTCAACTACAAGGCCCATGGTCCTTTGAGTCTCTGCAGCCCTTTGAGCTTACTCTATAAGGAAAGAGTCCATTAGCTAGCCTCATCTACCCATTTCTACATCCTTGAAGAGATGATCATTTCCTTGAGGTGTAGCTTGTCGATCTTGCTTTGAGTTAACTTTCCTTCCTATAGTTAGGAAAACCTTTGCACTAGTGCTAAGGTTTACATTGTTGACCTAATTTCATTGAATTTCCTTTGCTTCTCCCTCATGTCTACGAAAATCTTAAGCAGCGTGAGATCCTCCTATAGTGAGGTCCACAATTCCATGGCCTGCTTAAATATCTTAGTGGAGCCCTTGATTGCATCTTCCATGGTTGCCATGCCTGCTTTGATAGTAGCTCCATGCTACTCTCTAACTTCTAGAGGATTCATTGGCTGCATTTTAGGTTGCAACTCTGATTTCTGTAGCTCTAGCTCGAACAGAACTCTATCGATTTGATCCTTGGACTCCTTCATTGCAGCAACTAGTTTCAGAATATTTTCCACTAAGGCTACTTCTGCAGGGATCTTTGGCTCTAGAAGATCACTGCAGGCTTGTGCAATGGTTGCTTCCAACTAATGGCTTCATGTTGTGATCTCCTCTTTCTCCTTAAGCACCTATGCCTTCTCCTTGAAAATATGTTGATTTGTTGTCTTGAATTCATTGATTATCAGTAGTGCACATTTCTCCCAAACCCTAAATTCATCAAACACCCCTTGGTGTAGCTCATGTAGGATCTGGAGGGGGAGCACTATGAGATTTAAGCTCAAGTTCTTCATCTCCATCAATTGAGTTGTTTCTTCTTCTATCTTGACGTGCATAGATCCTTCTGGTAGTTGAATGGCGCAAAGATACAAATTCATTTCTATGTCCAGAGCTTACCTACTCGCTTGCTTCCCACTTGCCTATCCCTTGCTCACTTGTATCCTACCTGTTTTCACTTGCAACTCGTACAGGTCTTGTTGAACCTTTCCCAGTTCCTGCTGGTACTGTTCCTTAAAGTGGCCTCAAAGATATGTGGTCATGTCGCTGACCAAATCACCTATTTCATCTAAGCCCCACCTCATGATCTTTCAGACTTTTATTTCTTGCTCAGCCCAATTGAGGTTTGTTTCTTCCTTGTCCTGACAACGAAGGGGAATTCTAACTCACACCCCATTCATCTTGTTCCTTTGTTTCTTCCTCCTCCGGTGTTTTCTCCTTTTCTGACTCCTCAACATGAATTGTCACCTCAGACGTCATTTTCTCCTGTGCTGCTTTTTCTTTGGCTGTCTCTTCTTTATCTCATGCAACAACTTCCTTATTCTGAGCAACTTTTTCCCGATTGAAAGCCTTTTGTGCTTTCTTTTTCTTTTCTACTACTATCATCTGCATGGTTGATCCTTTAACAGCCTTACTAGCACCTACACCGGCATCTCAATGGGTGAGCCAGTCATTTGACCACTTGCTGACGACCTCTACTATATCCTCCTCAGCTACCAAGTAAGGAAAGTTGTGCCATATCCTCATGGCATCCTTCTTTGTGCGAATAGGCATATTGCGGAAATATGATTTAAAGTCAGCTATGGTTTCATATTGTGTGTGCAATGTGGGTGATAGCCTCGGCCTCTCACTGATCACCGTCCTTAGCTCCATCTCAAAAAGGACCCAAAATATATCCATCTCTATGATGCACATGGGGTCCCTAGTAGCCTAAAGCGAAGCAAACTTCGCTACCTCTAGAAAGTTTGAGTCATGTGGAGGAAATTCACTATCCTTAGGTAGCCTCCAAGCCACCAATTCTATTAGTAGCAGTAACCAAGCATAATGGAAGGCCTTTCCCTAATCCTGGGCCTCCCTCTAATTCTCCATAAAATCCTTACATAAATATTAAGCCCATTTACATTGGACTCATTTGGCACACTACATAGCCAAAGAGATAACTGGTGCTAGTACTTAATCTATGTGACACTTACGCATTATATTTCCTGCTAATATCTGTGTGGAAAACTACACTTCAAGATCTAAGATGGAGTGGGTGGAGTGTCCTCACAACTTCTTTATCACATGAAACTTGCTCTTCATTTGGTCCGCGAGCTTCTTTTCCTACATTTTTCCTCCAAACGCCTCTACAAGATCCACTCCTTGGTATGGCAACAGTGTAATCTGGTGGATCAACATGAAATTTATGGGGATGGGTTCTCCTAGCTAGAGACACCCATGATGGACCAGTGTTAGCAATTGGCGCAGACAAATGGAGTTTATGTTGGTGCAACTAAAGTGCGATACCCATAAAATATTCAGGAGTCCCATGGCCCCAACACCAGCTACCCATTTCATGGGCTCCAACCATGTGAACTTTGACTCTTCATAATAGACCTTCGATAGGTATTTGTTTCACGCCAACTGAGGTAACTTCTTATGGTCTCCTAAGTCCCAATCCTCCATCTTTAGGGTCGGTATGCGGGCCAGCAACGTGTCCCCAAACATCACTTTCTCTGGTAATAGTAGTGTGGAAACCATGAACTTTGTGTTGTCTGGATATTTCAGTGCTTTAGCTATGGCCTTTCGTGGAAAAATATATTCGGTAGCCAAGTCATCGACTCACCTTCCTCAGCATAAATTTCCTCTATGCTTTCACTAGTTCTTCTTCATCCATATCCATCGACTATGTCAGCTATTGTGACCGATCCATCTTCCCCTTCTATCAGATTTCCATGGGTTTTCCAAGGTGTCTACCTCATCAAGACCTGCTTTTTTTTTTATTATTGTCTCCCGCTATGGAAGCAAAAGGCTTAGGTCTGGGAGACCTAGGCACCATAGTTGGAAATCCTAAAGGGACCGATGAAACTACCTCTGTCTCAGGGGGAGTTACAATCATTCTATCCTGTTACACAATAATATGTCACTATCCTCATTTTAGTCCTTCTACTGTGTCATGTGTCAAATCAACATGTTCATATCTTCCCACTGATGCAAGAAGATTAAGAAAATTCTCTCTGTTGCTGCAAATTGACCCTCATTCCTTAAGTTTCTTCCTCATCGTGAGTAAGCCCTTAATATATATGACGTTCCCATGTCCATAACAGTCTCATCGTGACTCTGTCACCGGTGTACATCTGTTTCCCGTGACGGTCGGATTTCTAGACCCGACGCGAAGTTATGAGTTGTGTCTTGCGACAACGAGTCTGTGTGCATTGCCTCCATGTGATGCTGCCGCAAGTAATGAATTTATGTCCCATGATGATCTAGATTAGGAAAATTCATTTCAACAGTTAGCCTTCTGGATGTCTCCAAACCTAGTTATTGGCATAGTTTGGGTCACCCTTCCTCCTCTAGTATGGTAGTTCCATCATTTGTGCTACCTACCTTGAGGATGAGCTCTCTCTTCCACATTTCATGGAGACTCCTTCTCCTATTAAAGCACTCATCTTTGATATGATCAACTAGTTAGTAATTTCTTTGGTTGAGTAGTGATACTAGTGCTTTTGAGTTTGATAGATAGCTGGTGTGGCTGTGACAAGTGTGAGATTGTTGATAGCTTCTGGAAGGTTGTGGAGTGCCCTTAACTTTGTGTTAAAGCTTATGAGTGAGAGATTGACATTGTATGTTAGGAGATTCATCCTTGAAGAGTGAATGTTTGAGAAACATATTGGCTGGATCCTCTGAGAAGGCTTGTGACGTCAAGACTTGGTTGTAAGCTTGCTCTCAATTCATTATTAATACAATCAATGATGTTTTCCTATGTCTTGTATGTAATTCACTTGATAACTCATGACTTCATGACTTTGTGAGTAAATAGATCATTGTTTTTTTCCGGTTACGTGCTTTGTTGTATTTTCTTTGCATTGTTTCAGGTTGATCACTCATTGAGGAGAAGGAAATGGAAGCTGGAGCAATGCAACGAAACTTCATCGACCACCGATTTGAGCTTAGTCTCCAACAATGACTGTTTAAGAAAATCAATTGTTGATCTATCTTTGTTGTGACAAGACCCATTCTAGGGCTAGAGGGGTTGCCTCTGTTTGCAGAGGGAACGCTTTCCTGCATCACAAGTTGGCGACTCTGCTAGGGAGTCTGTCCTATGTTTTTCTCTTGTTTGCTTTTGCTTGATTTTGAGTCAATGTCTTTTGGATTTTGGGATTGAACCGTCAATCTTCTGGGTTACCTGTGTCAATCTAGGAAATCCCTTTGTTTCCTGTAATGATAGACTGGTCTTTGTTTGGGAGTTTTTATTTGCCTTTCATTGTTTTTAAGTTCGTCGCTGAAAAAATTTAAACAGTTGCACTGACATCGCGTTGTCTCTATTTTGTGAGTTTGTGCATCACTGAATCTCGTCACACAGTTGCGACGACTCTTAAAATTGGCCCGTTGCATGAAAGACATGTACTTTCAAGACGATGTCGCTCTATTGCTACCACTAGTGGCTGATCGGCACTAGTTTCTTGTGTTACATCCACGACGATTCCTATAGAATTGTTTTTTTCAATTCTGCCTCCTGAATTCATCAGTCTAGTTAATCCCTTTTCGTCCTTATCTTATCTAGTAGTTTGTTTTAATTTCTTTTAGTTAAGGTGCTCACTTTTTGGTTTCATTGAAGTGAATCTTGTATTTTTCAGCTTTGTGATGTGGTTTTTCAAGTTTTGAATTATTTGGCTTGGTTATTTGTCTGTTCAAGATTTGTCCGCAAACCTCCTGTTGGCGTGCTTGAAGTCTTTCCATCACTTGTTTCTTGTTGATTGATGTTTAGTGTTATTTTTTGAACCAATTTCCATATTGATTTGATTGTTTCACTACCAGACATAGATTACAATTGTTTGGATAAATCCACACTTGCTTGTTTGTTTCTTTAGAATTCAAAGCTATCAAAATCAAAATATTGCATTCATTAGTATGCGAAAGTGAAAGTGTATTCTGCATTCCAAGTTTTTCATGTTTGAAAAATTAGAAGGCAAAGTTTAAATCTCTCATTAGTAGTATCGATGCACTGTAGGGATTGATGTGTTTATACATTGTGTCTCTTGAGTGACTGCATTTGCTGATCTTGGTTTTGTCTTGGTTTGGGAATGATCTCTCTACCCTTTTGTAAGTAGCAGTTCATCGAAATGAAAGATGGTTTATTCATTCTAGTTGCATCCTAAGTTTTGATATACATACGGTAAGGCCTGGAAATTGAAACATAATTCAAGATCAACTGTAAAATGAACTGAGTAAACCTAACAACGCATTGGAACATAACACACATTATTTAGAGCTCTAGGCTAGAGACTTGCTCCGGCGTCGTTAAACCTAGTCTCTATTGTTTTCACTTAAGATTGGGTGATTCCTCCTTTTGTGATCCAGTAGCTGATAGCATGGACTTGCACTCCCAGTGCCATCCAGTATATGTTGGGAGACCCCACTAGGTTATCATCCTATATCATTAGGAATCCGTGTCTACTACCTTGCAAACCATAATGCACCAAATACAACATTCGGGAAGATTGACTGCCGTACGGAAAGTCCTTGGTTTTCATATGATTACTAAGGTGTATATGTAGTTTTATGGGTTGTTTGGTAAACCTTTTGCCTAGTTCTCTAGAGTAGTCACTTTCGTTCCTTTTTGGACTCCCTAAAACAAAAGGTCCATCTGAGCACTTGTCCTTTCAGGCTCATTAAATATTCAAAGGTGACTAGATTCATATTTTCGTCCTTTTCTCGACTCTTTAAAGATGAAAAGGTCAAGTTCTATTCCCGTGTCTTAAAATTTATTGGGGCACATTCACATTTACCCTGTTAGATCTTGTTTGCATTTTAGTTTTCTTAGGGTTCTTTCCTTACTCATTAGTTTTCCTAGGATTTTGAATTGAATCATCCTGGCGAAATCACTAATCCCGTCTCCAGTTCCAAGCGACCAAGGATATCCATCTTTTGTTGCTCCTGAGGTACTAGTTGTTAGTGATACTCTTCCTGTTATCCCGAGTATCCAACCGCTTAACTCTCGTGCTCCAGAGGATGAGTCTTACGACATTCATTGGAAGCCCATTTGGGAGCCTTCTAAAGAAGAATTTCCCGTTACTCCTCTCGGTGTTTTGGTCCCGATGTCTTCCTCCGACATGGATGAGATAACCCCCATCTCCGGTGAAGAATCCTTTGTGGCAAGAGGTGAAATACCTACACCTACGGAAACTTCACCCTTCCTTGTCACTTCTCTTGGTGTCTCGTTACCTTTACACTATAATTCTTTCACAGATATCATCGGTTCTATATCTCCCCTTTTGAGTTCCATATGGTATCGTACTATCACTCCGACTCCGGAGCCTTTTACACCCCAGATTCACAATGTGACTGTCACATCTATTCCGACTATTCCAACCATTTCTATGGCTTCTTCAACCCCTGTTGTCAGTGCCGCCACTGCTTCTTCAGTGGTGACTACTATTGCTAGACCTTCTGTTGGTCCTACCAATAATGGCCCAACAAAAGGAGTTGTTAATCCTACAGTAAGTGCCCCACCTTCTTCTTGTTCCATTCTTGTAGGGGGGGCATATGATCAATATATACAAGCTCTTCAGAATCCGGATCCACAAAATCCATTTCATTATTATGATTCTCGAGGAGCTCATATTTATTACCCCAGACCTATGCCATCTCAACCTGTGATTGAGGTCTCGGTTCCGTTGCTTGTTTCTTGGGGCACCACCACTTATCATGGTGGCCAAGCACCGCCTTCAAATCTTCAAGGACCACCCTATCAAGGTCAGTCGTCTTATGGGCAACCCCCTCATGGACAGTCGTATTACGGACAACCTTATCCATGGAAACCTAGTAGCCCACAAGCACAACCCTTCCAGTGACAACCTTCGGCCTTTGGTGGTTCATCTTTTACCTACTTCGAGCAACCTTCTGGTAATTCAGGACAACCTTACATACAACAAGGCCAACCCAGTATCAAACAAGGCTACCCTTTTGGGCAAGTCAGTCAGCCTCACATTTAGCAAGGCCAACCCACTATCTAGCCTAGTCAACCATCTGGACAAATTGGTTAGCCTCAAATCTAACCAGGCCAACCAACTGTCCAGTCTGCTCAACCATCCGGCCAGTCAAGAAAACCCTCAGTTATGCAAGGTCAACCCAATACCCAGCAAGCTCAACCTTCTGGGAAAATGGGTCAACCTCAATCTCAACTAAGTTAACCTTCTAATTAGATGGCTCAGCCTCAGTTCTCCCAGGGAAATCCATCTGGGACTGTTTAACTGGGTGCTCAAGTGCTCATTTCTTGTCATGACCTATCACCTATGGTGCTCATCAAATTCATGGCTTGATGATTCAATTCGGCTCTGCCTATTTCAACAGACTCCCATTGGCTCTGCTACCAAACGGTATATTGAGTTGGCTCGTGGAACTTTTTAGGACTTTAACTTGCTGGCTATGGCATTTTTAACTCATTTTCAGTTGCTGATTCGATATGAAATGGGCACACACCTCCTAACATCTTTGAAATAGAACACAGCTATGCATATCTCTAATCAGATCCATGAATGGAAATGTCGTTGTCGTTTAATTAAGTTCTGGATCCCCGAACAGCTTCTAACTAACTGGTTTATGACCTCGTTCGTCGGTCCAATAGCCCGGGACATTGCTATGGGGGCATGTGTAACTGAAGAGCAAGCCATTGCACGTGCTCAATACCTTGACTTGGTTTATTCCTAGTTTGGTACGTTATATGATATTTTGTTGGATGCTCTACGACTCGGAACTTCTCAAGCTCCGTAAATGCCATTCGTTGATGGTGTCATAGGTTCTGTTAATGTGTCCTCTCGAAAATCTCCCACCAATCCTACGAAGCAAAAATATAATGCTCCAAATGAAAATGCTTCATAGGCTTCGTCTAATGCTCCAAATGAAAATGCTTCCTAGGCTTCAGTCCACCTCGGTGGACAAAACCTCAAAAGGTAAGAAGAAGGGAAAAGGAAAGAATAAATCCGATCAACCTAAGCAGGATCCCCCTAAGCCTCTGGCTGAGGAAGGTGCCAAGTGCAAACTTAAGTATCCTTGTCTTATTTGCGATGAGGATCACTATACTAAAGATTGCCTGAGGTGTTCTGAGGTTAGTCTTTTGTTAAAAGGTGCCCCTAGGACTCCTGTTGTGCTCAAAGGGCCTTTTCCCTCCCAGCAGACTCAAATGGTCACTGATCCTTCTCAATCCTCTTCTCCCTTTGGCTCTCAATTTTTTATGGCTGGGACGATCCCCATCCATATTAGTACATGGTCAAAAGAGTACCCTTCACCCACTGGGAAGGAAATTGAGATCCCCTCTAGTGTTCCTCCATCTAGTTCGGGTCCGCTCCATATCGAGCGACCTAGTACTGAGATGGTCATTCGACCTCCTCCTAAGGGAGTACTCTGGAAGTCTTCTTACAGCCCTAATGCTCGTGCTACTCAGCATTATAGCATCATTAAGGAATTAGCCTAAGCTCCTTAAGCTATGTTCGCATTAGAAGTCCTCAAGAGCTGTCCCTCCCAAAGGAAGTCGTTGCTATTGGCTATCAATGGCATTGACCCGGCTAACTTGGAATTGTTGGATTTTAAGCCTCTGTGGAAGTTTTTTTGTAGCTTCATGTTCTGGATTATCCACAGTTTCTAGTTCATTCTGCCGACGTTTCAAACCCCAAAGGGGATCCATCATCAGGACAAATCAGATAGATAGACAATGAATGAAAGATTATTGAGAGAAGGAGCCATGCACCTTGGTATAAATAAACCAAAGAACCCTGATTTATAAGGGCCGACACATGATTTTTAAAATTTTTATTCTATTAATTAATTATTA